>ML208473.1:42169-64404 GCA_004369065.1 Pluteus cervinus
TGTATTGGATACAAGGATCAAGAACACGATCTCGACAATCGCGCAGCTCTCTCGCGAGCTGACTCAGGCAAGCGCCCACATGGTTCAAAAGGTATCACAGGTTCGATTGTGCAAATACCTCATATCACCACCGCAGCGATATCTGCCCCGAGATGTCCTTGAGCAGATATTCCTCGCCTGTACTGCGCCAATCGGTTATACTGCACCCAGTCCAAACTGTGCGCCTTTACAGTTGGCTGCTGTATGCCACCGATGGCGAACCATCACACTTTCCATGTCCGCACTCTGGAACAGTATATATCTACATTTCCACCGTTGGTCAAGTGGAACTGGCTAAAACGTGGGCTATTCGGTGTTACTTACCCTCGCTTATACTGATTCTCGACGGTCATAACATTTCATCGTCGGAGGCTCAAGAGTTGTTGGGTCTTCTACAGGGCCCGTCCCGTTCCCCTCGACAAATCGACGTGATCGGGTTGGGGTATATTGCAAGACACGCTATCATGGAGTTCATGCTGCAACGGAACCACCCTGCTCTGGAGGAGCTGGTGCTCAGAGATTGCGGCAATGCGCTCCCTTCACTTCCTACTGCCTCGACCTCTCTTCGACGGATTTACATTCACACGGCACCAGAAACATGGCGTCATTCGCTACCCCCTAGTCAACTCACAGTCCTATGGTTGACATCCATGATTCACGCTAATGCCCTGGTGGCTTTCCTTGTGAATTGTCCCAATCTCGAATCTCTCTATGTTCATATCGCCGAATCCGGGCTTCGACCCAACCCTGAATCACAGGCGTTGAAGGACGCCACCCTCCCTCAGTTGACGTACTTTGGACTTGAAAATGACTACCTTGTCGGAGGGGAACCATCCAGGGATCTACTCCAGGGATTTAGCTTCCCTTCATTGCGCGTTGCCGAATATTCCGTACGCCGACAATCACAGGCTTCCTCGCTCTGGCCCGGATTCGCCCGGATTCTCAAACTTGTTGGTCGACTTACACTCCAATTCCGTGTTTCCTTTCCGTCACAGGATTCCTTCTTTTATTTATTAAAGCACGCCCCATCCCTGACAGAACTCACCATCTCAACTAATGCCCGCTTCATGTCGGATACCATCACATCCCTTGCCAGCACTGATGTCATGCTACCAAGCCTTCAAACTCTTTATCTTGATGGCTCTTGCAAACTCACTAAGTGGCTATCCTTTCAACCTCAACTTGCCGAATTCGCACTCGCTTACCCAAGTTCCAAGCCTTCTCTGACCCGGCTTGTGATACAGTACAGGTATAGCGACCCCGTCAACACCGAGGACTTATGAGTTAGGCGAGTCTTACAATCTGCTTGCCCGACTTTGCAAATTCAGATTGTGAGGCTTGAAGGTAGTTACCGGTTTGGAGGTGTTCCGGTGTCGTTTGTGATGTTTCCCCTTCCGTTCAATGGTGTTCACTTTCATGAAATTCTGGAGGATGATGACAGCTGGGCCCCCCGATTCCAGGCTGTCAACCAAATCATGTAGTCATCGGCAAAACCTATTTCATCGGAGCATCACACGAGTGCTTGCGGAACCGACTCGATTCTATCTCTGTACTCTACGTCGTGATGTTGCGATGTAGGATCGAAGGATCTTCGGTCCAATGGGTGATATGCAACTTTCAAATCTATCTGGCGTCTTAAACCCCCACAGCAGTTTTACACTTTGCACCGAGTTACCTGACTTGTACATCCTCCGGGGTCAATCGCCAAAGTCACATCACTTGCCCATGTCGAATGTTAGCCGAGCGGCCCGGGGCAGATGTTCAAACGTTCAAAGTCCGTCAAGACGCCCACGCCTCGCCGAGTCATATTGCTCCTCTTAAATTCAGTGAGCTGCAGAAGGACGGCTCTCCAGTAACTCTTCTTCCCTTCAACTTATCCCGTTAGATGCATCCGAAACTGAGGGTATCAGCACCAAGACTTGAATACTCGAGCGAGAGCATAGGGGTGAGTGTTCTCTGCAATTTCCTCTCTCGTCCAGTTTTTGGAGAAGCGAATCCAGATCGCGGTCCTGTCGCAGGATGTCCTCCAGGAAATCTTCGTGCATTGTGGACTTGCGGATGAGCACGAATTTCCTCCCAGGAAAGGTGCATCTATTGTGGTACTTTGCCAAGTTTGTCGCTTTTGGAGCGACCTTATTCATCACACTCCTCGTTTCTGGAATCGCATCTCTCTGGAGGGCATGACAAGCCCGCTTCAGGGAGTGGAAGTCACCTCTTTCAGTGGCTTGCTACGCAGGTGGATCTGTCGTTCCAGCTCGTTACATTTGAGAGCCACGTCGAAACTTGACGTGAAGCTCTCCTGGAACGATATCTACCTTTATCGTGATCGTCTCCGATCATTGACCGTTCGAGTTGACGGTTATGCCAACTTCGGCGGTCTTTTTGGTGGATCAGGTTTTCCTCGCCTCGAAAGGTGGTCAATTTGGGCACTCACAAATGGGTCTTTTTATGATTCCAATCCACTTCCTGCACTTCGCGAGTTCGTATGTGCCGGCATCAATAATTCCTACAGGAGCGGTCTGCCACGCTGCATACCTTGGCACCAATTGACATGTCTTCGCCTTGGTGACTCACCACATCCTGAGTCATATATCTCTGTGATTTCGTGTTGTACCGCCCTCGAACGCCATCAACTGTGCATCAGACCATCCTTGGCAAGGGCGTTGAATGACCTACAACCTTCGTCCATCAGTTTGCAGAACCTCTTTGCCTTCGAGGTGGTTTTAAAGGATCAGAAGCATGGACGGTTGTACCCACAGCTCTTGGAACCTTTTCACACCCCAGCCCTCGAACATTTCGAGATCCTGGCTGAGGAGACAATCATATCGTTACCAATCATCGTCGGGGCATTCCTTGATCAACCTTGCTTTTTGCTCCAATCGTTGTGGGTTGACGTGTCAACAGAGGGACCTATCAACTGTGACGATGTCGCTTTCCTCGTGTCCAAGACCCCAACGCTGAAGAAGGTTGTCATTGGCAGATGCAATGGTCGGCTTCAGGATCTGCTTTCACTAGACTCACCACCCCAGCTCAAGGAGCTCCACCTAGAGATGAATCATCCAGACATTTACAGATATCGCGAAAGCCTGGGGTGGTTTGCGATGTCAAATATCGTCACTCAAGATCGGAAGCCGGTGTCAATATTCTTATACCAGGAGCACTCTCCGGGCAAGGATATCGTACAGCTTGATTTCCCGGAGCTGGAGGGGTGGGATATTAGATTTAGAACGGAACAACTGTTAAAAACGTCTTTGCTGCCGAGTTTGTCGACAGGACGGGTGTACGATAGATAGATTCGTCATTCATTTCTTTATTTGCGGCTCCTTCTAACGTATATACTGCATCTTGACTTCAGCTTCCGTAGCCACCTGAATGAATCGAAATTGTGATTGACCAGAAGAACACGAGGGTACAGAAGCCCTTGAGCTTAACGCTACAGCAGGACAAATTACAGTTATTTCGTTAAATAATAATTTTAATAATCTATACCCAATACACACGACAGACCGACTCCCATGCTCGACAACCCAAACTCCAGCCCCAACACTGGCCAACCTTCCACCTCAATAGCTCACATCCGAACAGTCCCTCGAAGTCGGCGAAGCCACCACGTAAATGGCCTTGGGTATCCCATTAGACCGTACCGACATTGAGGTCGACGGTTTGTGTGCTTAACCTCCAGTTTCGCCACCATCAACCCCATTGAGGTCTTGAAGCTGAGTTGCTGAGGGCTCCGCATCCACACCCACATCCCCATCCACATTCGCATCCCCATCCCCATCCACATCCACATCTGGATTCGTGTTCCTAAAACTAAATGTCATATCTTCAGCCAAACTGCTTAATATGGGATCCGAGTCATCATTAGAAGATGGACCATTGGGTTGATGGAGTTGAGCACGTATATGGAGGACGACGCGGCTTGTGAGTGATGAGTGGATGGTACGCTCCAGACTTGTGGTTTTTTTTCAGTGAAAACGGAAAACGGTTGTGAATTATTAGAATAGGACGTACGTACCTGGATAGTAAACCCGCATGAGCTGTCTATAGGGGTTGGTTGATAGAGGTCAGCTTATCATCTGAAACGAGGAGATTGGACATGGTAAGAAGCTTTGAAACTTACAGGCCATTTTATGATTACTGCTACGTTTATCATGGAAAGAACTATGCATATACACATGAATCAGAATCGGTCGTGGCTGGGACGACAATAACGAATTAGAGGACGAGGAAGGTGGACTTACTGAAGAGATAAAATATGTATAGTATACCGTCTCGGAATACCGTTTTCTGTAGATCTGAATTTGTTCCGTGGATGCGATCTATCAGCGTTAATGAGTTCAAGATGTCAACGCGTTGGAAGCTTCACGGGATGAGAGGTGCTTACAATACTGAAAACCGGGGATAGCCATTGCGATAAAGATTCCTGGAAGTACTGTAAGTCAGCCTCCCGGAGTCGTGACGTTCGTAGTTGACAGTTTACAATTACATGGACTTACCAGCGTCAAAGATCGTTACCGTTATCCAACATATTAACAGGATCTGTGATCCCCTTCCAATAAAACAATGTTCATGGGGTAAATCGATGGCGGTGACTAGCAGTTAGTATGAGTAGGGAGGGCATCAGTCAGGAAGCAACCGTGGAAACGGAGAAACGAGGAGCCTGAGAGGAAAGACGAACATGTGAGGCCCCGAAGGAATAATTCTACGGCTGTGAAGAGAGGGACGAAAGAGATGATGAAGAGTGTGTATAATCCTATCCACCATCTTCGTTTGTTGCCCCAAATGGCGATTGCACGTCGGATTAAGATGACTAGGTAACGGATAAGTGTGAGTAATTTGTCCGGGAGATCTTGGAAATGGGGGAGAGAAGACAGACTTTCGGATAACATGACACCGATAACTGAGATGTCTAAATGAAAATGAACAGAAGAGGTTAACGAGATCATAATGGATTTGTGTTGCAGAAAGTTGGGCGTACATACGTGCGGATGCTTTGACGAATCGTTCACAAAGCTCGGCGTTTTTGAAGAGCTGATCTACGGATGGTTCCTCGTTCAGAGGGGCGTGTAGATAGTATAAACTGCATAAAAACTCACAACGTCCCAGTAATAAGGTATCCACCAAAGGGAGATATCGTTGTATGAGATAAATCGCCTTGAGAAAACACCATTTTGATGACCAGATAAGTTCGACTTCTAATCCCAATGTTAAGAGTAGATCATAGAGGTAAATTGTTGCGGCTGCAACTATGAAGAATGGGATGATCAAATATATGGCATCATAGAGAGAAGAGAGCGAAAGAATACGAACAGGCAACATGCTGGGAAGGGTTATGTTATTCGTCAACAACGAGGGGTCTACCCATGATTTGGACGAGGAGAACTTACCATGTCCAATTCCATGTGTTTATAGATCGTAACGACTCTTTTGATGTCGAAAGGAAGCGTGTGGTTGGACATTTGGAGAGGATAGAGGAGATCGTCGATTACGCTTTGAGGCTTACGCTCACTGAGAGGTATTACCCATTGAAGGAGTCTCGCGGGTTTAGCTGGGGTTTATTGGTTGAATGTTCGAGAAGCTTGTTCCAAGCTTGTTCTCACAGACATATGGCGTCTCCCCTGTACAGGGCATATCAAGTTAAAGGCCTGTACCGATACGAACATTCGGGAATGGAACAGTCAATTATGACAGCATTGACAGCTGAGGTACAAAATCCACTCACTTGGGTTCAGACTAGAGCGACATGGGAAAGAACGAAGAACTCAAAGCTTGATAGGATGTGTTATTGTTTCGATAACAGCTTGAAGGAATCAAGAGATCGTAACACTGCCCCGGACAACCTAAGAATGTAAATCGATTGTCTTGGGAACACTTACCACATCACATCGGGGACTCCTCCGAATGCTGTTGAGACTCGAATTCAATTATAGCATTGATAACGACTCAGATTCAGAACAGGTTAGGTACTTTCACATGGTCAGGAAAGTAGCTTGTCAGTATTTCCCTACGCCCAAGGGTCGGACCGAGGTGCTCGCGGGTACTCACCATTTAAATTAACTATAACCGCGCATTCGGAAGAAGTAGAGAAAGAGAGTCGATATCCCTTCGCAATGTATACGCCACGCACGACATACTAGGTCGTTCAAAGTTAGCTTTAGGGTATCGATCGGAGAGAATAACTCACCGCTACTTTGTTGCGCAAGACAACCAAATATATCGCAGGCTTGGTATATCAAGCCCACAAGCCCGAGAATTTATCATGACAGCCTTGACGACAGGATATTCTTGGGCCGCGCTGGCCTAACCCCCCAACATAAGCTTTGTCGCTTCAGTTGAAGGGGCGAATTGAAGCTGTCGGCGTCATTGACAGCCTGCACGAACCTGGTTTGGCGCCTTTCTCAGCATTGAATTCGAACTTGGAAGGGAACTGTCAGTTACTCGTGTGGTGTTCATCAGTCGCATCAGTGGCCAACGTGGCTGGCGCGTCAGGCAAGCGAGTGTGGAAACGCCCAAACATCCAAACAAGGCGATCAGGCCCACACCGTCTCTGAACAACTCGACACCATCGTCGCCCCGGAGAACTTCCGTCTTCGTGCTCGACGTCTTCCGTGTCTTTTCCTTCAAAATACCCCGCCAGAGACGGCGGCGGCGTCGACAGCATCATCGCTATCTCCCCCGTTCTCTTTCACCAAGCTAAATTCGCTTCTTCAATCGAAACTCCACCTTTTTTCGTCTTTGTTTTTTCCCTTTCGTTTTTCTTCAAGTTTCGGGTTTTCAGCGTTTCTTCGTGTCGGCTCAAGAGCCTTCTACATCATCTGTATCAAGATTCAGTATCTTCCAAGTCTAACGCCCGTGTCAAGTCATCAAGAGAAGCCTCTCGGATTTGTGTCGGAGATTTCTTGTCTGTGGTTCTTAGGTGGACGATAGTCTGTCGATTTTATCTCAGGTATGTGACCAGAGTTCTGTTCTATCATGTGCTGATGACGGATGAATCATTCACCTGGTATAGCGCCCGTGTTGACTCAACCTATTCGTCTTGGACGCCATTTCCGAGCTGTTCTTATCGCGCAAGGTAAGACCCATTCATAAGGCCGCGATTGCACATCTGAACTAGGAAACCTCTAGATCAACTCACCTCTTTTGAAAAGACGCTGAAAAGCGCCTCTTTACACACCTCTGTGATCCTCGTCCCGGTCACGAGACGATAAGCAAGCTTCACCATTGTAAGTCATCGTTACCTCTCGCAATTATGCGTTTGTGCGGTCGAAGAGGGGATTTGGGAGAGCTTGAACGTTGTGGTTCTGGTAGAGTAGGGGTTAAATACCCGGCGAAACGTGGTTTATGATCTATGAACCCCTCGGCACTTGTGCATTCAAGGCCACGCTACAGATGTTTGTTGTCCATTACAACAGGGGCAGTGGCCACATTCCTCGTGTTTTTCATTCCTCGATGTTGTCTCTAAACCATCTACACCCAATCCCACCCGCAACTCGTTCTATGCCGTTTGATGAACTGAACTGACTCCTTTTTTTGTCGTTTTCCACAGCAACCTCGCCAATCATCCTAAAAGTGACAAGTCACCTAAACGGATTTGTATCGCCTTACTCACTAAACCATCAACGACTTGCCACGCATTCAACACGATTTTTCCTCACTTTTACTTTGCGCAGTCCCAGGTCAGTTGCCTTCCTCATCAGCCTTCATTCCATTCCAATTCATCACACCTTTTTACCCCTTAGACCTGAACTGATTCTGCTCCACTACGTTACACCACCCTTAACCTCCTTGGAACTTTGCCATCACGACACTCACATCTACATCCCCGTCTCTTTAACTTAAACATACCCTACGCATCATGTCAAACAAACCATCACGGCACTCGCCCGCACCATCATCTCCGGCCTCCCCACATGTCTCCAAACTCCCCAAATTCCTCACCAAGAACCGGGATCGATCAAAGTCGTTGAGCGACCCCTCTGGCGGTGGTGGTAGCACTAGCAGCCTAGTCAGCTCCGCTTCCACGTCACCCGAAATACCGAACACTCCTGCTCCGAAACAGAAGAAGGGAAGCAAGTTTTTGGGAATTGGGAAAGACAGAGACAGAGAGGATAAAGGGCGGAGAACTTCCGACATCCATTATCAGGCGCATCATCATCAAAGGGAAGAAAGCGCATTAGGTCCTCATTCCATTGGGGGAGGAACAGCAGCTCCGTCACCGGCAGAAATCAATGAAGCTCCCGTTATAGTGGAGCCATCATCACCATCCACTTTGAGCATCCCACGACCTCGTAATGCCCGCAGTAGCGCTGAACGGCCTTTAAGCACCGCTTCAGATATCAACGCCATCTCCAATCATTCCTCATTGTATTCATCCACCTCGTCCTCTACTTCATCGTCCGCTCCGAAATTCGGGGAACGTCTTACGGGGTGGTTGAGTTCGACGTTCACGGGCACGCCAAGCAGCGATCTCTCGATTCAGAATATCCTCGCTCAAGCCGCCACATCGCCCAACAAGACCAAGGCTAATCCGTTCCACGGCTTAGCTAAACACGGGAGGACAGCGATGAGGTATATCCTGGATAGTGATGCCACACCAGATAAATGTCCAGACCCGATTTGGATCTTGGGTGTTCAACATCCTGGATGGGAGCCGAATCAATATCAACAACAATTACACCAGCTCCAACTACAACAGCTTCAGTATCAACAGTTTCAGGTCCACCAGCCTCAACCCCCGCCACTACCGCCTTCATCGTTCTCACATGGATCGTTGAGTAGGAGGAGAGGTTCCGGTGGATCGCCTTCGTTGAGATCTTCGATGTCTTCGTCGGCATCGACTAGATCGGATTTAGCTTCGTCGCAGACTTCACTTTCGGCTTCTACGACGACTGCTATGCCAGGTGGTCTCAGCGGTAGTGGGATGGGTACACTTACCAGGGGTTCAGCGCCACCTTCTGCCTACCCACTTTCCCCATCTGCATCCGCACCTGGAGCTTCTTCATCGTCCACCTCGCTCTCACTATCAATCACATCAGCATCAGCGCCGATGTCCCCATCATCCTCCGTGGGTTCACCTACGTCTTCCTCGGCAGGGAAAGATCCCAGTGCGAATTGGCCGCCTATCTTCTATGCGGATTTTACGACGAAGATATGGTTGACTTATCGATCTCAGTTCCCACCTATTAGGGATACGAGTTTGGGTGATTTACCGGATGACCCGATGGATGAGAGGTTGAAAGCTGGTGTTCCGGGGAGTGTTGTGAGTACTCCCGTGGCGAAGAGGGGTCCGTTCAGTTGGGGTGGCGGAGAGAAAGGGTGGACGAGTGATTCTGGGTGGGGATGTATGTTGAGGACTGGACAGAGTTTGTTGGCGAATACGTTGGTTTATGTGCATCTTGGACGAGGTGGGTAGCGTACTCGGTTTTTTTCTTTCGTTCGTGTTCGTGCTGTGATCGCTAACTTGCTTTTTGTTTTTTGTGGAACATAGAATGGAGAAGACCGCCATATCCGATACAAACAGCGGATTATGCTACCTACGTACAAATCGTTTCGTGGTTCTTGGATACGCCGTCACCTGAAGCACCGTTTAGTGTGCATAGGATGGCGTTGGCGGGTAAGGAATTGGGGAAGGATGTTGGTCAGTGGTTTGGTCCGAGTACAGCGGCAGGTGCTATTCAGTAAGTCCCTCCTTTCCTCGACGTCCTATCTGTCTTGCCTCCGTCTTCGGTGCTAACGTTGTGGTTGACAGGCGCCTAGTGAATGCTTTCCCTGAATGCGGGCTTGGTGTCGCCCTTGCAGTTGACGGAACACTATATCAATCGGATGTATATGCTGCGTCTCATGGAACGACCAACCTCGTCAGGTCAACACGGAGACATGGCAAATCCTTTTGGGGACACAAGCCCGTTCTGCTCTTGCTCGGGATTAGGTTAGGTTTAGATGGCGTCAACCCCATTTATTATAGTACGATCAAGGTATGTCGTTTTGCCTTTATGCATACATGCGTTCGATTGCATTTTGACGTACCCATCATAGACGATTTACACTTTCCCGCAATCCGTTGGTATCGCTGGTGGTCGACCAAGTTCATCGTATTACTTCGTGGGCTCTCAAGCGGATAATCTTTTCTATCTTGACCCACATCATGCAAGACCGAGTGTACCTTTGAGACCTGCACCGCAGGTCAACCATTCAGCCGGAGCGGGGTCTAACGTACCTGTCATCCAACAAGTCGCATCCATGGTACCCATCGTTCAACAAGTCCAACAACAAAACGGTGGCGGCAGCGGCAGCTTAAGCTCTTCACAAGGACACTCCCAATCACCATCCCAATACAGTCACAGCCAAAGTGGACACTACAATTCCAGTGCCGGACACGGTGGTGGTCAAACCCAAAGTCAATATAACACGATGAGGTCTAAACGTGAAGGGACACCCGAATCGGATAGAGAATGGGGGAGAACGAGTATTGGGAAGGGAAGACCACCTTCTTCGTTATCGAATTCGGCTTCATCGTCTGCGTCGCCTTCGGCTTCGTATAGGAGGTCACCGTCACCACCATCGAATTCCCCACCGAATGTGTATTCGATACATCAGTCGTTGGCGTTACACCATCAACAACATCCTTCGGCTTCTGCATCGGGTTCTTCTGGGTCTTCCTCGTCACATCACTATTCCCAGTCGTACCCATCTGCATCTGCACCTGGTTCCGGTTCTGGTTCTGGAGTGGGCGCTAGTTCTGGTCCTAGTGCATATACTCAACCACAACCACAACCACAACCTCATCAACCTACACCACAACATTATCGATCTACGACCTCACCATCGTCCATTCGTACGGGTGCTTCTTCGACATTTTCGTATCATGCGCCGTTGAGCCCTAGCCCGTTACAGAAAGAGTTTTCAACGGGTAGTACGACTACGGGTGAAAGTGTTGCAGAGAGTTTCGTTACGGGGACAGATGGGACGAGTGATAGTGGTGTGGGTGTTGGTGGACATGCGGTTAATGTTCAAATCAGTGGTGTTGATGAGGCTTCTGGTAGTAGCGCGACCTCGGCCACAGCGGAAGAGGGTGATTCGCAAGCACCCAACACGGAGGAGGACGATCTGGACGTGAAGGATCTCGTGGTGAATCCTAAATCTGAAAAGGAGGAATCAAGTGGTTCTTCGCATCATCACGACCAAGACGCCAGTACCGGTGGTTTACCTGCCTCTCCACCACCTCCTGAAACAGCTTCCTTGCCACCTCCACCTGCCCCGTCGCCTTTGGATGAACTGACAGATCATTATATCAATGCGTATAGTTCGGCGGAGTTGAAGACTTTCCATTGTGATAAAGTTAGGAAGATGCCGTTGAGTGGGTTGGATCCGAGTATGTTGATTGGGTTTTTGGTTAAGGATGAAGCGGATTGGCAGGACTTGAGGAGGAGGGTAGCGGAGGTTAGTGTTTTGAACTGTTTTTTCAAACTTCCTTGTTGCGTTTTGATAGCGCATATATGCGCTTTTTCTCGCCTTTTATCTCTTCCATTCTCTTCGGTGAACATAACGGCTGACATTGCCCTTTAGCTTCCTCGTCAGATCTTTTCTATCCAAGAGGAACCACCTTCGTGGCCATCTGATTCGGATGATAACATGGGCTTAGAGTCTATCTGCGAACCCGACGATGACGATGAAGACTTGTTGGGAGATGACAGCCGTGATGACAGTCTTTCCGGTGACGATGGTGACGATGCCGAACTTTTAGCAAGTGAAGCTGATGCTGCACCTCGCCGGAAGGCTAAACATGGGAGACAAGCCACCGAGATGGAGAGGTCCGTCAGTAGCGGGAGTGGACATGGCGTTGAAGTCCTCGATGACGATGAAGAGGAGGGTGATGATGCAGAGGAGGATGAAGACGGAAGTGAACAGTTTTTCGATACCCAGTCGGGATCGGCTTCCACTTCGAGCCATGGACATGAGGATCAATACCAACAGCAATCGTCGCAGCAGCACGGGAGGAAGGGGAGTATGACTGATGGAGACACGGAGGAGGATCCCTTGGACCCGATTACACCTGGACCTGGATCCAAGTTTGCTATTGGACCAGCACCGACGTCGACGAGAGGGTCTCAGGTGTTGATACAGGTGCAAAGGAGTGAAAGTGAGGGAGGCGTTGGTGGCGAAGCTGTGAAGGTTGGATATGAAGAAGGGAACGACGATATTGAGGATGATTGGGTGGACCCTTCGTGTCCTACGCCCAGTAGTCCTTCGCCAACTGTTCCTTCTGAGAAGGAGAAGACTAAGGGGAAGGAACGTGACCGGGAGAGGGGCAAGGAGAAGGAGAAGGAATTGCCGAGGCCGCCGTTGTTGAATGCACCCCCTCCACCCCCGATGAAGAAGTCGAAGTCGGGGGCTAGTACGGGTAGTACAGGGAAGAAGAAGAAGAGTAGTGGGAGTAAGAGTGGAGGTGGAAAGTCTTCGTCGTCGTCGCAGATACCTGTCCCGGTGCCCATGGTGAAGCATTCGTCGAGACAGTCGTCGAGGCATCAGCCTCAACCACAAGAGCATTATCCATTCCCCAGTGAGGGTGATGGTGATGCGGAGTGGGAAAAAGATGGCGAAGGTTGGGAAGGTGTGAGGTCGACGGGGAGTGTTGGGGGGTATAGCACTGGTGCGCCAGGTTCGGGGATCGGGATGGTGAATGGGAAGCGGATGCATACGGCCAAAGCTAGAGATGGAGGGAGAACACAGAGTGGTGGTGTCAAGGGCATATTGCCAGATGAAGACGCGCAAGGAAGATTGTCTGCTGCCGCTGCCGACCGGGAATGAGGAGGGTGAGGGGTCGATGAAGACTGTTTTCTTTCTGTTGTATGTTTATTCACCCATGGCAGCGTGGACGATGTGCCCTGCTCTCAAACCTTTTTCTTTTCCTTTAACGATCCGAGGTTTATTCCCCTGGACTTTCACTCCTCCAATACCACTCTTATGGTCACTCTCTCCTCTGCAACTGTACATATCTGCAAGACAGACATCCTCGCCGTTTCTTTCTCTTTCCCAAAATTCCCGTCCATTACCGTATATTCTGTTGTTATTATCACATCGGTCGTCGTTTTCGATACGATGTACTATTATACACACGTATGTTACCATTCTACCCTCACCACACCTTACCTTCGTCTTCCTCTCAACTCTCCATGTCGTGTTTTTGTTTGAGACCGTCCTGCTGGCCTCGCTTCTATCTTCTTCTCTTCCTTTCTTCCATGTCGTGACTAGTGTCCTCATACTACCTGTACCTACGCCGTCTTCTGCCAAATTTCTCCAATTATAGTATCTTCTTTGCCTCGCTTCATGAAAGATGAGCCTGATGAGGGAGAATGACTAGGACATGATCCGGTGGACAGGTTGTCGTTGATCAGTCCAGGTATCGTCCTCGTTCAATACTCCATGGACATAAGCGTCATTGAAGGGGAGGGGAAACATTTCAAAGGACATCGGGAGAGGCCACAGCCAACTGACGCTGTCGATGCAGACCATCCGCACATGCAAATTGGGACACGTCGTTCGGAACATTTCCCTAACTTCAGGGCATTGCCATGTTTTGTTCCTGTCTTTTGCATCTACAGTGCCATTATACCGGTGCTGGATGACGAGTTCGGCGAGGGAACCCCTTCCCTCAGCTTGAGGACCGGAAGACTGGGGAGTTGTCACGGTCCAGGCAGATCCGAAATCGCTGAGTTGCGGTTGAAAAGAAAGCCACTTGGTTAGTGGATCGGGTCCAATGTTGAGCAATAGGGTTCGGAGGTTTGGCAACACGGGGGACTGGTTAACCAATCGGGTAGGGAGAGACGAAAGAGACGTTATCATACTTGGCATGCAGGGAGCGGTTGTCGATATCAACAATTCACTGATAGATGAAGCATGTCCCAATAGGTGAGCGAAGGTGTCTATTGGCGGCAATAGATCATGGAACTGGAATGTAAGGCGACGAACAGAATGAAGGGCGTGGATAAACCCAAGCCACAGCAACGAGTCCTGACGCCGCTGAGAAACACTATACTCCACGACTCGCAATGAAGGGAAGGTAATTCTTCGGAGAAGATCCACAGGCGGTTCCTCGGCGCGGTATTCATCCCAAAGTCCAAGGTATTTTAACTTGGGGACGGTTATATCCTTTGATATCAGCGATTCAAGAGAATACTGAAGTCCATCTTCACCGATACGAATATAGAGGGACTCGAGATCGTGACAGTTGACGAGGATGTTCACCAGCATGGTGCATTGAACCTTGGATGTCAACCACAGGACAGTTAGTTGACTGGGTGGAGGAAACTGGTGCCAATCTAACGGTGGTGTTTGTGCATAAATGCGCCGCAGGTTGGGCAAGCTTTTCGGGAGGGAAGGGAGTCCCTTGCTAGAATCTCTGTGCACAAGCTCCTCTAGAGCCAGCTGCTCGCGTTCTACGAGGAATTCCTTGATAACCTCTCCCAGTGTTCCCTCTAATCCAATCACGTCGATTTTTCTGAGGGAACGGGATGGGCCCCGGAGAGTGTCCAAGAATTCTCTAAGTCTTACCGACGATCGCGTGCTGTAGTTTGCTTTATCAAATTCGAGGGTCAAAGTGGGCAGGTAACACCGACTAGCCCACGATTCAGCCGACTTAATTTGATGGACAGTCGGAGAGGAGAGGTGGAGGCCATTCCAAAGAGTGGGCATAGAGAGAGCGATGGTTCGCCATCGATGGCAGACAGCAGACAGCTGCAACGATGGACAAGTCTGACCTGGGTAAAGATCCTCTCCTGCTGCCAAGCAGGCCAGGAAAATCTCTTCGAGAATGTCCTGAGGTAGATTCTGCGGCGATGATAATAGGTACTCGCATAACCGAACCTGTGAAACCTTTTGAACCATCCGAGCGCTCGCCTCAGCCAAATCACAAGAAAGTCGGGCAATAGTTGAGATATTATCCCTGATTTTTGTATCCAACAGCTTTATGTCGTCCTGACACTCCTTAAGAAAGAGCTGGATGGAAACTTTGTCCTCTATAGAAACCAAGCCTGTTAAGCGGGAATACTGGAAAATTGAGTCAAGATCGAGGGAAGGGTGCTACACGCGACATCAGGCCCGTATACCTATGCACCTGCTGGCATTAACTTACTTCAAAGACATTGGAAGTAATCTTATAGACGTCATTTTGGCTCATCGATTGCTTCTGCGCATCCGTTACATGAGGGAGGTACTTGCGAGGATAAGCGGCTGCAGCGGGTAAGCCATTCGACTTATCCAAAGATAGTCGAGGAACGAACTCACTCTCGAAGAGTTTTCCGTGTGTCAAACGAAATTCTGGGTCACTTCTAGCCCAGATAAGAGGCATAGCGTCTAATAGTTATAGCAGTTCGAGGGAAAGCCGCACGAGTCAGCCGCCGTTGTTGGTCAACGTGTCAACGTTGGTTAACGTTGGCTGTTGGGCCGTGTTGACAATGCTGGCCAGGAATTTTTTCTCGTTTGCCCCGAAATTTGCCCTCAAAGATTTCCTACACGCCGTAAGATAGAATGCGACAAGGCGACTTATTGGTGTTAGGCAAGTATGCAAGCTCATGTATTTCTGTATTAATAGGACATTCGACTAGGACATGACTCGCTGGTGTGGTCCTACCTGGTCAATCCAGGAATCGTCATCCTCCATTGTTCCATGGAAATGACGGCCATTAAAGGGGAGAGGAAACATTTCAAACGACGCTGGTACGTTCCCTAACCAACTAATATTCTCGATGCAGACAATTCGGATCCGCAAATCGGGGCATGCAGCGTGTAACATCTGCTTGACCTCAGAGGCTTGCCATGCTTCGTTTCTCTCTTCTACGTGTACAAAACCATCATACCGGTGTTGTATAACGAGTTCAGCAAGGGGATGTATCCTTTGAGGACCGGAAGATTGGGGAGTTGTCCAGGAGGTGCCAAATTCGGTGAGTTGAGATTGGAAAAAAAGCCATTGCGTGAGGGAGCTAAAAGCTATGTGGAGATATATGGCTCGAAGGGAAGGTAGTACCACAGTTTGGTTTATGGAGCCAGAGGCGAGGGAAGTTAGGCAGGTTATGATATCTGGCATGAATTGGTCGGTAGTCGATATGGATAATTCGGTGATAGATGGAGCACGCTCTAACAGGTGAGTGATGGTGTCCATCGACGGGATTGCATCATGGAACTGAAGTGTAAGACGTTGGACGGGATCTAGGGCATGTGAAAACCCAAGCCACAGTGTCGAATCCTGAGTCCTGCGCTTGAGACCACAATACTCGACGACTCTCAATGAAGGGAAGGTAAGTCTATGGAGGAGATCTTCAGGCAGTTTGCTACCATACCCATTCCAAAGGCCGAAGTACTTCAACTGGCGAATCGTGATATCCCTTGATACGACTGGCTTCGGAGAAAATTGAAGCCCACTCTCACTGATTTCGACGTAGAGGGACTCGAGGTTGGGACATTTGACGAGGAAGATTACCAACGTGTCGCAATGAATTTTCGATGTCAACCACAGGACAGTCAGTTGACTGGGTGGAGGAGAATGCCGCCATATTGGCGGTGGTAGGTGCGTGTAAACGCGCCGGAGAGAGGGAGCTCTAGGAAGTGAAGGAAGCGCCCACAGTGTCCTGGAAGAATCTCTATGCACAAACTCATCCAGAACGAGATGATCGCGTTTCAGGAGGAATCTCGTTAAAACGTCTCTGAAATGTCCCTTCCATCCCACTAAATCTATTCTTCGAGGGGAACGCGATGGTCCTCGAAGAGTATCGAAGAGTTGATCGAGCATAGAGGATGATTCCACACCAACTCGGAGGCCCCCGGTATCAAACTCGAGGGTAAGTGTGGGCAAATAGGACCGACTAGCCCACAATTTCGCCAGTTCGATTTCTGATGGAGTCCCAGAAGAGAGATAAAGGCCATTCCAGAGAGTAGGCATCGAAAGGGTGATGGTTCGCCATCGATGGCAGATAGCAGCCAGCTGTAAGGGTGGACAATTCGGATGAGGGGAAGGGTCATCATTTGTGGCCAAGCTGGCAAGGAATATCTCCTCGAGAACGTCTTGGGGTAGGTGTTTCGGTGAGGATAGTAGGTATCTGCATAACCGAACCTGTGATACCTTCTGTACCAAACGAGCACTTGTCTGAGCTAGATAACGAGAAAGCTTTGCGATTGCTGAGATAGTGTCCCTGATTTTTACGTCCAGTAATTTTATATCGTCTTGACATTCCTGAAGAAGAGCTGTGATGGGTAGGGTGTGCTTTGTGGCGATATGTCCAGATAACCGAAAATCCTGGAAGATAGCATCTAGATCGAGATATGGATGCTACAGGCAACCCCAGAGATTAGCTACGTCCACCCCTTGGGTGTGGCTTACTTCAAATATATTGGAAGCGACGAGATCGATTTCATCTCGCGTCATCAGGGGCTTCCAAGAATCCCTCATATGTGGAAGGTAATTCCGAGGATAGGCAGCTGGCGTGGGCGTCTCGATTTAAGGATATCTGCAGATAAGCTGAAGCTGAGCGTACTTTCATATAGGTTCCCTACATGTAAGCCAACTTGTGAATCGCCTTTCGCCCAGAGAGAAGGCATAATGTCGATAGTGCTGGTGATTCGATGAAAAGATGCTGGCCAAGCGGGGCCATATTTTCTCATGTGCTTCTCAATTCCGCTCAGGGTTTTCGGAAATAGTGCCAAATGTGGCAAGAGCGATAACAAGATTTATGTAGGACAAATGTAGGACTCAGATGCTCGTAGTCGAAGACCAAGTTAATGAGGCCTATGCGATGGAGGCGTTGCAGTACCTAAAGTCCATTGAATTTCCAATATGGGTCTGTGTCAGATTGATAACTGGAGATGGAGGTCAGAAATACAACTACAGCTAGGACATGACTTGATGGATGGGTTGTTCTCGATTAGTCCAAGTATCATCATCCTCCATCGCTCCGTGGACGTGGACGCCATTGAATGGCAGTGGAAACATCCCAAAGGAGGCAGGAACATCCCCCAACCAGCTAATATTTTCAACACAAACGATGCGAACGCGCAAGCTGGGACATGCAGATTGTAATGCCTGCTTAACCTCTGGGCATTTCCAGGCTTCGTTTCTATCCTTTGCGTTTACATACACGCTGAACCGGTGCTGTATCACGAGTTCGCAAAGGGAAGGTGTGGTATTAGGACCTAAAGCCGAAGATTGTGACGATGTCCAGGTACGGCCAAATTCGGTGAGTTGGGGTTGCAAAGATAGCCAGTCGGTGAGGGGGTTGAATGCTACGTCGAGATATAGGGTTCGAAGACAAGACAAGGTCGAAACTGTGGATTGGTTCGCGAGATGAGATCGCATAGATGCGAGAGATATTATAATATCTGGCATGAACCGGGTGTTGGTTGAGATTGATAATTCCGAAATATTTGGGGCATGCTCCAACATGCGAGTGAAGGAATCTAGTGATGGAAGTGCATCATGGAATTGGAGTGTAAGACGATGAGTGGAATTCAGGGCATGAATAAGCCCAAGCCAGAGCGTCGAATCCTGAGACCGCTTGGAAACACAATATTCAACAACTCGTAATGAAGGGAAGGTGATGCCCTGAAGGAGATCCTTAGGCGGTTCCCCGTCGTAGTAGCCGTCCCAAAGTCCGAGGTAAGTCAACCCGGGGACAATTATATCCCTCGAAATAAGCTGCTCAGGAGCAAGTCGAAGACCGTCTTCCCTGATGTCAACGTAGAGTGACCGAAGATTAGGACAGTTTGCCAGGAACATTACCAACGTGGTGCAGTGAATTTTCGATGTCAGCCACAGAACGGTGAGTTGACTAGGTGGGGGAGAAGTACGCCACGATTCTGGAGGTTTGTGTGTGTAGATACGGCGAAGGGAGGTCGAGGCTTTGGGTAGAGAATGGAGTGCCCTGTCAAAATCTCTGAGCACGAGCTCCTCCAAAGCGGGTTGATCTCGTTCTAGGATAAATTTCTGGACCATACTTCCCAAAGGTCCCCCTAACCCGATTAAATCTATATCCCGAGGGGAGCGGGATGCACCTTGGAGGGTGTCTAACAGCCCGTAAAGCATTGCGGACGACTCAGATTCGATGTCACCGAGTTTATCGAACTCGAGCGTCAGCGAGGGTAGGTAGCACCGACTAGCCCAGGTTTTAGCTAATTGTACTTCACTGACACTCGCCGAGGTGAGATGGAGACCATTCCAGAGGGTGGGCATAGAGAGGGCGATCGTCCGCCATCGATGGCAGACAGCAGCCAGCTGCAATGGAGGACAGGTTGGAATGGGCGTAGGGTCGCCGGCATTCGTTTCCAAGCAGGCAAGGAATACCTCTTCGAGGACATCCTGAGGTAAGATTCGGTGTGATGATAGTAGGTATTCACACAACCGAACTTGTGATGTTTTTTGAACCATTTGAGCACTCGTCTGAGTTAGATCACGGGAAAGCTGTGCGATTGTCGAGATTGCGTCTTTAATCTTTGTGTCCAATAGTTGTATGTCGTCCTGACATTCGCGAAGAAAGGTTTGAATAGCGGTTCTATCATCCTTTGAAGGAACCAATCCTGATAAGCGGGAATCCTGAAAGATTGACTGGAGATCAAGAGCAGGGTGCTACTCCCGGCATCAGATATCTGCTACATAACTGATTGGCGTTGACTACTCACTTGGAAGATACTGGAAGTTATCTGGTCAGCTTCATCTTGCGTTATTAGTAAGTTCCTCGAATCCGTGAGATGAGGGAGGTAGTTCTGAGGATACGCGGCTGTGGTATGTTTAGGTTTTCCGGCCTTATCAACAGGTATGCCACAGGAAGCAAACGTACTTTCGAACAGGTTCTCAAAAGTCAAATGGACTTCTGGGTCGCCTTTTGCCCAGATGGAGGACATAGTGACCGTGAGCTGTGGTGGTTCGGTGGAAAGCCGCACTTAACTTTGTTGGGTGGTGTTGATAGCATCGCTGACTCGAATTCAGCCCGAATTTCTCATGGGCTGAGATCCTTACACGTCGTAGATACGTTATAGTTCCGAAAAGCACGATTTAATCCACAAACTGATCGCATTAGTAAAGTGGAAGGGAACACTCTTCAAAGGCCAGATCAACGATCATTACATGACTTGGTACACAGCTCCTACGCGGTCAGTCCAGTTACCATCATCCTGCATTACTCCATAAACGGGAATCCCGTTAAATGGAGGGGGAAACATTCCAAACGACACTGGAACATCCCCTAACCAGCTCGTACTCTGAACCGACACGAGGCGAACACGAAGGTTGGGGCAAGCTGTTTGCAGCACTTCCATGACTTTCGGACATTCCCATTCCTTATTCCTGTCTTCCGTCTCCACATAACCGCTATGTCGGTGCTGTATGACGAGGTTGGTAAGCGAATGTGTCCCGTTCGGTTCGGAAGACTGAGTGGTTGTCCAAGCACTGCTCAATTTAGCGAGCTGGGGCTCGAAGTCGAACCATCCGGTGAGAGAGCCGAATGCGATGTCTAGATATAAGGTCTGGAGGCATGGTAATTTCGTGGACTGGTCTGCGGAGCCAGAAGCCATAGAAGTTAGGGATGTTATGATTTCTGAGATGTGGCGAGAGTTGGTCGAGATTGATAGTTCCGTGATGGATGCGGCATGCTCTAGCAAACGTGTAAAAGTATCCAGAGATGGCAGTGCATCGTGGAACTGGACGGTGAGACGACGCACAGAGTTGAGGGCATGAACGAATCCATTCCAGAGCGTGGATTCATCTTGAGACCGTTTGGAAACACAATATTCAACGACTCGCAGTGAAGGGAAGCTCATTCCTCGCAGGAGATCCTCAGGTGGTTCTCCGTCTTCGTAGCTATCCCAAATCCCGAGATAACTCAACCGGTGGAGGGTGATATCTTTTGATACCTGTGGTTCAGGTTCAAGACGAAGCCCAGCTTCGCAGATGTCAACGTAAAGTGACTCTAGATGAGGGCAAGTCGCCAGGAAAATCACTAGTGTGTTGGAATGAATCTTTGTTGTTATCCACAAGACGGTGAGTTGACTAGGAGGAGGAGAACTATGCCAGGCTTTCGGTATCATGTGCGTGTAGAAATGGAGGAGAGAGGAGGAAGCTGGAGGAAGTGAGTCGAGCTCCTCGTTGTAATCTCTGAGGACCAGTTCTTCAAGATCCGGGTGGTCGCGTTCCATAATGAATTTCCTCATAGAATCACCCAGACGTCCTCCCAGACCGATGACATCAAGCTTTCTGAGGGAGCGGGATGGGCCTTGAAGAACGTCTACCACCTCATCGAACTTCGAAGATGCGATGTTGTTATCATTGTCGAACCGTAGGGTGAGTGAGGGTAGATAACACCGAGTAGCCCACGTTTTGGTAAGCTCTACTCCCTTATTGGAGGTGATGTAGAGGTTATTCCATAGCGAGGGCATGGAAAGCGCAATGGTGCGCCATCGATGGCAGACGGCAGCCAACTGCAACGGCGCATAAGTTGGATCCGGTGCAGGATCGTCATTCGTTGCCAAGCATGCAAGGAAGATTTGCTCAAGAACATCTTGAGGCAAATGTTCTAGTGGAGATAAGAGGTATTCGCACAGTCGAACTTGCGATACCTTTTGCACCATCCGAGCGCTCACTCGGGTCAGATCGCGAGAAAGCTGTGCGATCGTTGAGATTGTGGACTTGATCTTGACGTCCAGCAGCTTTATATCCTCTTGACACTCCCCAAGGAAGGTTTGGACCGAAAGGGCGTCTTTTTCAGGGAGAATTGCTGCTAAACGAAAGTCCTGAAAGATGGACCTTAGGTCGAGAGTAGGATGCTAAAGGCAACATTAGACGGTCGTGGGCGTAAATCTAGTAATATCGATGACCACCCACCTCAAAGAGATTGACAGTGACTTCATTGATCTCATCTCGTGTCATTTGCGACTTTCGTAAATCCGTAACATGAGGGAGATAGTTCTGGGGATAAGCAACTGCAAATCTCGGATATGATTCTCCTTTATTTGATCAGAAAGAAACTAGTTCACCTTCAAATACGTCCCCGAGGGCCAGGTTGACGGTTGGATCGTCCTTCGCCCAGAGAGTAGGCATGCTCATATGGCCCTTGCGTGTTGTTCAGCGCGAAGACGCTTCGAGTCCTTGTTTGGTCGGTGTTTATAAGTATCGCACCCCTTCAATCCAAAGATCCCCAAAAGCCACCGTAAGTCCG
>ML208474.1:0-64098 GCA_004369065.1 Pluteus cervinus
CTACGTAGCTCATACGAATAGTGTTACGTTAGTTGTAGGTCCCATTCTACCCGACTACACTCTCTACACGCGATCTTGTTATTGAATGGCATTAAGTTAGTTGTAGATCCCATTCTGCTCGACTACATACTCTCTACATTCGATTTGGACACGATTTGGAAAGCCTTACTCAACCCCGTCGCCTTACTTATACAAATGGTACATCTGGCTTTGAGCCGATGATAAGTTCATTGCGATCGATCCTAGTACCTTTGTAATCAAGATTCCGCGATCAATCTTGGGCCATCCGGCCTTCCACGCACGACAGGCTAGGATCGATCCTTCATTGCCTCTATTTTGTGGTCGCGATCGATCCGCCAAAACGCAGCGGCTGGCTGGGAATGCCTGAAACTCCAGAGAAATTTGAAGTCATTGTCAACGGAAGTCAGAAAGAGACACAACGAACACTAGATCGGTGCGTATTTAACTATAAATCTACGGTGTTCGTATCAGCTTGGCGTCAAGATCCAACTGAAGGCATACCTACAACCCCGGGTGTATTTGCGGTTCGCAATCCATCGATTGGGCCCCGGCACCCAGCGGATTCCATTGGCCCCGAGCAGGATTCGGTCTGCAAGAACATTGTACGAAAAGGAGTACATTCTGTTGACGTTGTAGATTGATTTGCAATTCCTGGTGAGGCGTTATGAGGCGGAATCTCCGACATTGCTGGACCCAGGACACTCTGAGGTTGATAAATGTGACAGTCCTGGGTTGGCAGAGTGAAGTAATCCTGCTGTCGTGTATATCAACACTCCGAGTCCGTTAGAACGGTGCTGAGTGCCCACGCATCGACCTAGGAATCATGGCGTCCACAGGTTCGTCGATTGATATTGACCATTCGCCCGTGTTTCAAATATTGAATTCCACGTCAGATAAACAGGCTTCCTCGACGCCGAATCCAAACTCTTCCGAGTCAAATCCCAGGAACATTCCTGCATCTCCCAAGTCCAACCCTCTGACTCCCCCTCGTCCAAAACTTGGAGAGCGAGCGACTCACCAGATCCAGAACCGTCCACTTGAATCACCAGTACCCTCCTCTCTTCTAGAAACCGACTCCCTAGGCGACTCCGCGCAGAACACTGCTTTTGCTCAAGGGCTTGCTCAAGAGTTAGCAAAAGTTCCCCAGTCGCCGCCACTCAAGAATTTCCCACACGCCGGTGGGCGCCATTCGGGTGGAGTCTGGACACCCCACGTAGTGTTAAGCCCACAACAGGAACCAGACAGCATTGAGGATCAACCTGCCCGTAGATCTACTCAGCTGACGTCACAACCCAAGCAGTTTTCTTCGTCTGCCGAGGGCTGTTCCATATGTGGCACAAACAAAACACCTAGCAAAGCAGATTTTAACAAAAATCGAGTAAAGCCAGTCATAATCATCGGAGCGGATAAGAAGCCCCCTAAAAAGCTGATCTTATGTTTCGACGGGACTGGTAATAAGTTTGGACAGGTGAGTTGATCGAGTTCTGCTTCCTCTGAACTGGCTAATGGAGTCAACAGGAGGTAACAATGTTGTAGCCAATTCGTTCTTTCTTTCACTGATTCTCATTTAGAACTCCAATGTCGTCCGCTTCTTCACTGCCCTGAAAAAGGATGATCCAGACAAACAGCTCTGCTACTATCAGGTACGGTCTGCGTGTTCCTTTCTTCAACACAAACTAATTTGCCTAGCCCGGTGTTGGCACTTACACTACGGTCAAATTCAATACCGTGTTTTTCAACTACTTGTATCGTCTCAAAGAAGAAGCACTCGCATCAGACTTGGAAGATCACGTCAAAGAAGGGTATATCCAATCATTCACGTTATCGCGGTCGGCTTATCGTTCCCTAGATATAGCTTCATTATGAAAAACTATTAGTGAGTATATTTGTCGTCATATGATAGTGCATTAACAGAGATCAGTCCTGGGGATGAAATATTTTTATTCGGATTCTCCAGAGGTGCATATACGGCTCGTGCGCTGAGTGGAATGATATACAAAGTAAGCACCGTTACCCTAGATTCGCAAGCTTGGCTGGCTTATACACTCAAGGTCGGGCTATTACCCCGCCATAACGACCGTCAAATCGATTTTGCGTTCACGGTATATAATACATATGACAAGTCCGGCGCGAGGACTGCACGCAAATTCAAGAAGGCATTCGCGTACGCACGGACTACCCGAATGATTTTGCACATAGCTTACTTCATTTCATTCTCTCAGCTTGGATGTCCCTGTCCGTTTTGTTGGAGTGTGGTTAGTCGTCCAGATGCACTACTTCCGATGGCGCACTAAGCTGGTTTCAGGGACACTGTGTCGTCTGTTGGGATAATACCCACGACTCTCCCATTCTCGACTTACAACGACGGTGTAAAGGCCTTCCGTCATGCTATCGCCCTTGACGAGCGCCGTGCCCGTTTTCGGCCATGTCTCTGGGGTGAACCACAACCGACGCGCGAGGTATTAGATAATGACCCAAAAATTCATCGTCGAGAAAAAGCCTCACGAGATGAATGGGACTTCAAACCTATGGATATCACTGATGTCAAGGAAGTCTGGTTTGTCGGTAGGTGCCGCAGCAAGAACCTTTAGCCGCAGCCTTCTAAATTCGTGGTTAGGTTGTCACGCTGATGTAGGGGGTGGCTCGCACCCGGATGAGGACGACGACGATAGTCTTTCATATATCGCCCTACGTTGGATGATTATGGAATGCTTTCGGTCGAAAACTGGAATCGAGTACGAGGAGGATGAGCTGCTTGCACTGGGATTCAAAAAAGAAGCGTTGGAACCGGACTACGTGTGGAACAAATGGGAAAGCTCTGGAACATACGAGCCTGTTGGATCCCCGGCGGAGGGGGATGCCAGAGCGACGGAAATTTTGGCGTCGTTTGCGGACAGCCAGCGCCAGCCGGAAACGCATCACGTTGGGTCTGTCGTAAATGATCCCAAACTGAAAGCGAAGGACTCGCAGCTCCAACCTTGGATGAAAAAAGAGAACACCGACCTGGCAGCGCGAATTTACGATCAAATGACATTGTCGTCTGGGAGGTTCTGGTGGCTAATCGAGTGGATTCCGACCATGATACTCTTCCGTACCGACCTGGGCTGGTTGATCACCCGCGAGTATGTGGTCCGCTGTCGTCCTCTTCTTTTTTTGATCTCGACTTCGAACAGACGTAATCAGGGTCGTGGTCGTTATCTCCCTGATTTCGGAGATGAGAAGATCCTGGTCCACGTATCGGTTCTTCAGCGTATGGAGAAAGAGCGGCTCGAGAAGAAGCAGAATAGGAAGGATTGGATTGGGAGTGGGGAAAATGGGAAGCCCTACGCACCAAGAGCCAGAAATTGGGAAAATGTATATGAAAAGGACGACCGGATTATCTGGGTATACTAATCTCCCATCTACTCTTAGGTGTATGTGTATCATCAGACACTTGTGTCGCCCTCTGTTTTATGTAGCTGACCGATGGATTGAATAACTTGATCATGTGTTGTTATGATACTGTACTAGATGTCATAGTAGATGGCCTTCAGCGCACAACATTACATAAAGTAGAACGTCTCGGAATGGTCATGACGGCGTGTCAACGAGGGACACAGTCCGTATGCAAAAATATACAACAATTATGGTCAAAAAAAGTAGAGTCGTCACAGTCAACGAACCTATGTCGGTTGAGCCATGAATGTAAATGACAGATCTTCGCCATCTATCTCCATGCCACTGGCGCTATTTGTGCTAGCATGCTTGGCTCTCCAAGCTTTTCGAGCTCGTTTAGCATCTTTCTTCAGCACCTTCCGATTGAGCGGGTTGCTTCTTTCCATCTGCTTCGTGATATGTTCGTCCAGTGGGTCATTATAACCTGGAACACCCTTTGACCTTCGTTGTCGTTTGGACTGTCGAACCATGATGGGATGCTGCATAGTTTCCATATCGTCTGTGGGAGCGGCCGACACAGTTGATGGTGATCGAGGACGCTTGAGCGGCAGATGGGGAGCAGGCTCGTCCATGATCATCTCACCTCTAGAGGTGCATATAGGTCAGCACAGTGACAAACATCAATGAGGGTTCGTTACCCACTCTTCCGCATTGCCTTCCTCAGAAATCATGGGCACATCTCCAGAGGAACCGCCGAATGCACCGGCATCAGCTGCACCAAACAGGCCCTCAAGTTCGAAGGGTTTTGAGAATTCAATAAGAATTTGGGCCTGTCCAACGTTCTCCGCTCCTGGAGCGACAACGGTAGCGCCGTTGGCGGAAACTGTATCGTTTCATGAATGACGTGGATATAACTAGAAGAAGTGGAAGTAGCTACCAGTCGAAGGAATGAGTGACGGGTGGATAGTAGGCGGCTCTGAGAAGTAAGGGATCTTTTGTTGATTCCAATCTCTCAAAATCTGTCGAGCTGCGCCGTTCAAATCCGGGGTTCCTCCCTAGAGGTAAGGTAAAATCTTGAATGGGGTCGATAATGTTTTAACATACCTTCAGTAACTTTCCGCTCTGTAGCGCCCACATCGTAAGGAATGTGAGGGTGGTGTCGAAGTCAGGTAGGCCATATAACTGTTGTAGAGTTTCTTTAGGTGTTCGATTAACGATTTCTTCCACTAGGCATGGTCAGATGTGTCATAGATTCATCAACAAGATACACACCAACGGCGATAGGATCTTCAATGTCTTCTACTTTGACAACGTTTCTCAATAGCACACTACCTTTCTTTGTACCCTTTCCAGAAACAGCCTCGTCATCGTCATCAAAAATGACGCCTGGAGAATCGATTATACGCAAGCCACGCTCCAGTTGAACGGACTGCAACTCCTTCGTATGACCCGGCTGGGCTGCGATAGAGCAAACCTGTCGTGCGAGTCAGTTTGTTTAGATCAGAAACGGAAAACACCAGTACTTTACTCCGTTTTAGACAATTTATCAGGCTACTTTTCCCAACATTAGGATAACCGACAACTCCAACTGTCATACTCTTCACTCTCGGCTTGTAGGCCTTGAGCAATTTAAGTAGAGCGGGTGCGGTAGAGGACGAAATTCCAGAGCGCTGATGTTGGGCAGAAGACGGAGCCAAGAAAGGAAGCGTAGGAGTAGAATGACGCAGATATTTTAACCACGCTTGCGCATTTGCTCGTGGAATTAGATCTGTGAAAAGTAAAATGAGCTTATATGCAACGAGGATGTCCGGAACCACGCACCAACTTTGTTGAGGACGAAAACTAATTTCTTTCCCTCTGATTCCCGCCTACGAACCTCCTCTTCTACAAGACGACTTCGACAACCTTCTGGGTCTCTGGAATCCAAGACGAGCAATATGATATCCGAGTCGTCAATGACTTTATGCAAGGTACGAAGGTAGTGCCGCCGGATCTGCTCCTTCGTCTTGCCTGTGCCATCCTCGGGCGTGCTTGTCGATTCATTGAAACTGGCATCACTACTCGCCGCTAGACGTGCAAGTGAGGACAACGTAGGTTCTGACGCCATATGGGCATCTGGATCTGGAGGAGGTGAATGAGCTGTCTGTAAACGATGTCAGAAGTGATCGGCAGAAAGTAGATAGGCACCAGACCGCGGTCAGGAGTTGCTTCTGCGCGTTCTTTGCTTTCAAGCTGGGAAGCTTTGGTATTCCAGGATCTTTCTTAAGTTCTGAATCATACGAAAGAATTTATCTAGCAATGTAGCGAGGAATGCACACAGTAACTGACTCGGTTTCAGTGGCATAGAGGATTTCTTTTGTGATTCTAGACCGAAAATACACGATCAAGTCCTCTTCACCGAGGTCGGTAAACTCACTGGCTCTACCCATAACTGTGGCTTGATCCCGGGAGGGCTAATTGAAGACGGTGTGGTAAAGCACTTGAAAGGCTGAAGAATTTCGTGCATCGTGCAGCCGGTGTGACGACTGTAGTGTGACCTCTCACACCAATAATGTCACAAGCTGTTGCAAGAACTAGTACTGTAACTGTACGGTAAGTTTGCTATAAGTTGCGAAATTATGCCCTATTGTACGGGAAGTAGTCGATTATTGAGACGATAGATCTAGCATATCCAAAAAGTATACAACAAGAAGCCTAACCAACCAAAGAAAATCGGAGAAGGTGACGATGACCAGGGAAAAAACGGTGGGAGCGATCCGGAAGGAGGGAGATCTCCAACTCGCCTTGCATCTCTCTCGGAGGTGGTGGCTGTGGTAGGATACCTTCTCCGCTAATTGGCCTAATACATGGACAAGAGAATTTCATAGTGATGGAATCATGTTGGAGAGTGACCAGACTCTTGCGGCTGGGAAGGATATGTAAAGACAAGAGACACAGCAATCTAAGCACTCACTGAAACGATAACGAACAGACCCGTTCGATCTCTTTCCGGGTTGCGATGATAGCTTGGATACTCTCGTCTCGCTTCTGGACAACTTCAAAGCCCAGGGCGACCATCGAGAACTCTCCAGTGAAAATAAATTTAGTGGGGTTGCGCGGAGTATTAAGGGTGCCATATATATTATAAACGGATTGAGCTTCGAAAAACTGGTTGAGGTAATTGCGAAGGGTCACCGCAAGCGTAGAAAGCGATTGATATTCTGGAAAAGCTTTGGCTAGAGAGGACTGAAAAAACACATCAGCCTGGTTCATTCGTTTGCCGGGAGGTAGAGGACATACTATCGATGTAGGGAGAGTAATAAGCATGTAGAGGTTAGGTGGGGCTATCTTTGATAAGATGTAACTCCTACCTGAAATAGGGGTGGGACAAACCGACTCCTTCTGTTCTGCAAGACGCCGTTGACATTGTGAACACACAGACGCAGAGTCATATGCGTTTATGAGGTAGCCACAATCTTGGTTTACACAATGCTTCTGCGAGGGAGTAAGATATTGTTCACTGACCGAGGTTTAGCAGAAAACTGGATTTACCTTGGATTTAGGTATCGCGGTCTTCCAGGTGGGTGTCTGCTCCGTGGATTCATCGTCCACTCCAATTGGCTCTGCCCCATCTCTCCGGCAGAAGTGACAGCGCTTCCACTTGTAGTCTGAGGCCGGGGGGATGATGTGGGCGCATTGACGGACAGGACAGAGCCTCGCGCCGGGAATAACGGTCATTCCAGCGGTATCTCCCCCACTCTGGAAATACGGTCATATGCAAGTCTGTAGAAATCGGCGAAGAAAAATGCGAACCTTTGTTGAAGCGATATCTCGGTAATCTGGTTCTCGTCGTTTCCCTTTCATCTGCGAACGCCGATTCTGATGAAGACGGCGCCAGGCCCGGCAAAGGACACAACATTTCCACCGATATCCGATTGGGAGTTCTGCTTGACAGTGGCCAAAAGTGCATCGTGGAATCGCGAGTGCTGCCCTGATGGCGTGCAGAGGAAGCCGGATTGTCAATCTTGTGGGCACTGTCACCTTAGCATCAATGGCCCTCTTTTCCATCACGAGGGACAACGGTTCTTCATCGCAGGAGCTCGTGGAATCGTTTAAGTTACTGAACTCGACATCCTGCCTGGGGGATAACCTGCTCTCATTCTGTTGGAGGTTGTCATGATCAGATTCAATCACATTTTTGGACATCGCCGGCATGGTACGGTAAAGTTCGCTGTCTGGAATGGTTTGAGCTTCCGGAGTCCCCTTAGTAAAATCCGTGGTCGGAAAAGTCCCAGACGAGAGTTGCGGACTATGAAACGTGTCAGTCCGCAAGACTTCTGGGGGTTTCGCGAGTTCCTGAGTTGGTCGGATTGGAGCATCGCATGAGCGGTTGTAGGTGCTCCATGCCTTTCTCAAGCACCGTATGCATCGTGCGGATTTGGAGTCATGTTGGACCAAACGATCGCATCCTTTGTTCGAACATGTGCGGATAATTACACCCTATTATGCAGATGAGCGGATGGTCAGACTACAACATTTTCGCCTTACCTGCGTGGGCTTGGGGAAAGGTATGCCTGGAAGATAAGATGGCTCGGCTGATATCAAGGGACCCGTTCCATTGGAGATCTGTGGGGGAGGTAGAAATTTTTCCTGGTTAACGCGTCAGCAGGGAATCAAGAGCCGTGATAACAATTTGCGAACTTCCTCGGGATAACCAAGTTCTATTTCCTTCATGGTGGCGTCATGGATGGCGTCAACCTGTTGAACTTTCTCCTTGGTAAACGTGTATGTCAGTTGATGTTTTGTATACAACACGTTCACAATACGAACAGCGGCTGGAGGGGGTAGTTTCCTTGCCACAGCGTGGGTGTTCGACTTAGGACGGGATTGTTCTGCTGGCAGGGCCGAAGGCTGGGTGGTGGACACATGCGCATGTGGGGGGGAGTGAGGTAAACTTGCGGCCGCTTGGCAATGAACGCAAAGAGGATGGGAATAGTCCAGAGGAAGAGTGGTCCCGCATGCGTAGTGCATGCACAGTCGGGGTTGACCCCTGCTGCCAAATCGACGACATATCGGGGCAGTAAAGAATGGTTTGGATGTACTCAGGGCTGGGAATGCTATTGGCACTTGCTGTGCTCGCGCATCCCACTGCTCCGAATAGACAATTTCCCCATGAGAATTGAAGTAAGGGATGGGGTTGAATGGTGTCTGAGGGCCAAGGCTGCAACGAAGTTAGTTATTGATCGATCATACGGTGAAGGGGGTACTTGTGCTGAGCATTATGTGGGTGCTTTGAGCTCATTAGCGCGCGTACTAACTTAGAACGTGTTTATACTGACGTGCTGGTGAGGTATTTGAGACGCATCAGAAAATGCCAAGTACCCCTGTGACGAGTGAGTAAGTACGAATTCCGACGAACCGGAATAAGAACGGAAGTGGAGGATGAATATCGACCGAGTTACAGCACCCACAAGAATGATGTACATTCGATGTGAGATTTGAGCACCAGGCGCTAGTCGGCTCACCATTTTCAGATTCTTCACTGGACGCTCCGCTTGTTTCTTTGCTTTGTGCACCTATGTCAACAAATGAGACACGAAGCCGTCATGATAGCGCAGACAAACCTTTCGACCATCCAAGGAGAGGGCGTATCCTCGGTTCTCGATATCTTCCTTTCCCCTTCCAGAACACGCGTCTTCAGGTGCCAGAGTGGTGCGTATGCTGCGTGTATGGTGCATGTTCATCGCCGGATATAGTCCCTTCGCATTACACTTCTGGACCGCGCATTCAGACGCGCGCCTGGTGGATCGATGTCCGATTGAAGAAATGCCGGGAGCAAATGGGGCGCTTGTCTGGCCATTAAAAAAAATGCGAAGTCCGTGGCATCAACCAATCGGATTTGCCCGTCCAATCAACTCACTTACCTTTCTTGGTTCGGTACATTACTCCTGTCTTGATACAGTGTCCCGACCTTTGGAATATCGAGGGCCAGAGACTCGGTGGAACATTGGTGAGCACGCCCTACCTTTTTTTAATCACCTAAAGGAAACCACGACTTCGTTTAGGTCATTTCAATTTGGCCACAATCGCACAGGTGCGATGAGCCGAATAAGTCATCCTAAACCCATTCGCCGGTGGTGGAGGGTCGGACATACGCAATCTTCAACTCGTACACGTAAGGTTCGGTATGGCCCAAGACCCTCTGATACCCCCGGAATTTTGCACCCAAGGAGGTCATGTCTGTGGTCCACTACGTATTGTGGTAACTCTCTGATCTTCACCTTGCACTCTTTAATCTTCTCACATGCGCGCTTGTGGATTCCTTTGCCCCGATTGACCAGGGCACACCAGTGGCAGGTGCCTGTGAAAACCAAACATAGCAGCTCGTGCTTTCCGTGAGGATAGGTCCATTCCACTCTGCACGCGACCAGATGAACTCCGGATTACTTTGAAACTCGACCCAGCTACCCACTGGGATTTCTCGATAGTTTAGAATCCTGCGAAGAAAAAGATTTTGTCAATGGGAGGGAAAGATGCCTGAATCTCAAAGTACAGCCAAGCCGTCAGCAACATTGGTGCGTGTTCTGATCCACTTCGGAAATAGGTCTCATTGGTACCATTCCATAGAGTGCCTTCCCTTTGCGAACGGACAATGTTGTCCTCCAATCCAATGCCCCCCCAGCAACCGCCGCCGCGAATAGCACCAGCGATTAGCATCGTCGTGGTCGCACAGGTATGTCTCGGATGGTCTTTGTGCTCTTATTCTTGCTGTAATAATTTTGCTGTAGGCTATCAAATTTGCGCACTATACGAAACAATTGCCCGAGGATGAAGCCTCCACGACCTTCCTCATACTATGGCTAGTGCTGGATATTGTCCTTTGCGTTTCCATTTTTCTTCCTCCCTTCTTCGGACTTCAAAAGCTCAGGTTGTGGGCGGCCATAGCCGTTCTCCTGACCCAAAGTATAAACCTCGTCCTCCACCAGAGTCTTGTAGCTGCTGAGCGGATTGACTTTACTGAACCACATGGACCTCGTGAGTTTTTGTCCATGCCTCCCAGATGGATCTAATCGCAACCTTACAGATGATAGCGAAACGACAACTCCTCACAAAACCCCTTCGTGGAGTCTCTTCAATCTGTTCAGGAGTGGTCCTGATGTCAACGACGATCCACGCCTCCTTGGGAAGCATATCATCCGGGTATCTGCCTCGAACACAGCCAAGATGAACCCAGAAGGAATCTCGTTTTGCATTTCTCAAGCAGATGGGCCGATCTTCATCCCTATCCTCCTCGACAACGTCCGTCTCGCTGGACTTCGTTACTCCCTTGGGGATGTTGGAAATGCACACGACGGCGCTTATAACAAGGTGGACACAATTGATCTGACACCCCGACACCTCAAACATATGGAGAAAAAGTATCAAGAATACTGCAAAAAGCGCAGGAACTGCCTCTCCGGTCGACACGCGAGCAAATCACAGTCCCTCATTTTCGTCCAAGTATCTCGACCTGGCCTCTTCCGCCTTGATCAGGTCGTTGATACCTCAAAAACGGACTCACACATTCTATTTCCGCAAGAGATTTTCGTTGCTCCGTGTCCGCGAGCAGAATTTCTTGCACCACAGAGTAATCAGGAGGAGGTTCATTGTGCTGAAGAAGACGGGCGTCAAGTATTATCCATCAATCTCTACGGCGTTCCTCCGATGTCCCTTAGATGGTCCCGTAGTATCAATGGCAAACGCGAGCACTTCGTAGCCTCAGACCTCGAAGGGAGCGGGGAACTCAGCCGCGACAGGAAGTCCCCCTACAACGATCCCTATCGACGCGATCACTATCCCAGTCGGGAACGTCTCGATCGTCGTTCTCCCCAACAGTTTGGGCATGAACTCGAAATAGCGTTAGATACTCCTGGCGATCATCTTTACACCTTGGACGATATCTCTGATGGGGCGGGCAACGTCGTACATTTTAGCCCGATGGGTGCGGTCTTCAGCACCACAGACCTCACTTCCGGAAGCCGAACTAAAACGTCGCACAGTATGGTCGTCCTTCGGAAGCCAATGGTGTCATTTCGTTCCTGCAGCCTCACTAATCCAACTCCCTTGCTTGTGGGACACGAGGCACTGTTAACCGTCGCGGCCAACGCATCGGACGTTCACGACAGCTCCTGGGAGGCGGTCATCAAGTATGAACCACCGGCGGATTCAAATATTTCAGGAAGAAAGACGGGCCCCTGGGAGCGGGCCATCCAGCCCTTTGGCAGGAGAAAAGAGGCGACACTACCTGCGATTGCACCAGGGGACTACACAATTGTTCATGTCAAGGGAAAAGTAAATATGCATAGTTGCCTCTGCCTTCGTATATGCTCACTTCCGTTCCTCAGCACTGTGTCGGTGAACCTGTGGAGCCAAAGGTCTGTCGTGTGAGCGAGCGCGCAAAACCGACGGTCGATATCACATGGGAAGTAACTAAATCATAGTTCGTCGTCCTTTTAATATCCTCTGAGCTTACCACTCAACTTTTCGTGCACAGCTATGGCGAGAAAAGTCTTGTTGTTTCGCTACTTTTCCATGGAACTGCCCCCTTCCACCTGATGTATCAAGTTCGACGAGACAAGAACACGGCAGCTGAGATAGAGAAGTCCTTCGGGAGTGAGCGAGCAACACTTACTTTTGAGCCAGATCAAAGTGGCCACTACGTGTACACGTTTCGCTATCTTAACGATGCAAACTACAAAAAAGTCGATCCTCGTGGGCCGACCATCACCCAAGACATAGGCTGGCAGGCTGCCGCAAGTTTTGTTCATAGGAGGATAAACTCGTGCGACTTTGGGTCAGTCCCCGTGGAGGTCGATCTTGGTGTAAGCGAACCGCCTTACTTTGCAATTTTTTGGAGACCTTATGTTCGCCATTAGGGACAACCACCATGGACCGTCCATGTCCGTGTACCTGGCACAGGCGTACTCCGCTTTTCTGATATCTCGAAATCACGAACAACACTTCCGATCCCCATTCCTGAATTTGCTGACAAGACGCGACAACCGTTTGAAGTAATGCTAGGTATGCTGCGGCCCTTCGATGCTACATAGTTTATACTAAGGTAACGGCACAGTGAGCGTTGAAGACGCACGGGGTGTCAAGGAATCCCTCTCGAAGCCGAAGCTTCAAGTTCACCTTCAAAAGGACAAGGTGAGATCACGTATGGATCTTCGTTATCCTGGACTAATACCCTCGTAGCCTTCTGTTCGATTTGCTGGAGGGTTGAGCGAACGAAATATCACTCTCATGGAACGTTCTCGGACCATGATGCCCTTGCGTCTCACTGGGGAAGCAGTACGTTCAATTTTCTAGCACCCTCCTCAGAATTAATCCAATTCCCAGCCATGGCGGCTCAAATACCGTCGCCAAGAACTGAAAGAATTGACACTTTCAGCCACTGTGACGAGCCCCATTGGTTCCATTCCTGTCAGTGAGGCGGGTACGTACGAACTTCTTGAGGTAAGGAAGCCAGGTGCTTTTTACTGCGAAACAAGGATCTAACTTAACTCAGGTGGTCGACAACAAATGTTCGGGAACGATTCTTAGCGAAGCCTCCACCTTTCAGGTTAACTGGATTCCTCGACCATACGTGAAACTCGCTGCGGACACAGTCATGACTCGCGATACATATAATGAATCTTATATCCTCAAGCCCGTTTGTCATAATGCCGACGACCATGTTGAGCTTGACTTGATCGGTAATTTCAACACTTTTGATAGAATTTCTGACGCTGACCGGAAAATAGGGAAGCCGCCTTTTCAAGTGTCATATAAAATATCTCGCAAGGGCGCAGCCGGACCAATCGAGGAGCTATTCCAACCGAGCTATAACAGCATAAACCATCGCACTAGCCTCCAGCTGTACACGTCTCAGCCTGGCCGAGTGTATTATGACATCGCGCACGTCGGCGATGCCAACTATCCCATCGCGAAATTCCCCCCGACTGAGGCCATTCGTACACAATATATCAAATTTGAACAAGAAGTGGGCACTCAGCCATTCGCTCGTTTCAAATCGAAGAGTCGTCTTTCCTACAACGTACAAGATGCACTAGTGCCTTTCAACCGTCGCTCATCCGATGGCGTATTGGAACTCAAGGGGATACCGCCTTTCAAAGTCCAAATTTCGATTAGAAATATGGAAAACAAGCAGGTTGAGACCCTAATGACGGAAGTTCATAGCTACACATGGCAGCTCGAGTTCCCTTCGTACCATTTCAAGGCTCCTGGCCAGCACATCGTCACCATCGACGCGGTGGTGGACGGTTCGAATTGTGGTCGTGCTCTTTTGAGCCCCAAAGACAACTGGATTCAAGTGGATGTTTCGGCACTTGCTAACATCACTCCCCTGAACGGCAGAACTGATTTCTGCGAACGTGAAGTCGTCGAATTCGACCTTGATGGACAACCCCCTTGGGTAGTCGGGTAAGTAACATCTTTTCGGAGTCCCAACCGCTGCCACCCATTCTAATACGCCTTAGATATAACCTTCATGGCCAGAACTTCCAACGAGAAGTTTATGACAGGCCCTTCTCGTTATTCCTAGAGCGGCCAGGAGAGTTGGTGATTACGTCCATTACGAATAGAGGTATACGCAAGCAGCTAGTCCCGAGCCTCAGATATAATATCCATGCACTGCCCTCCGCCATGGTGGCTCACGGGGGGGAACTGGACCAAGACATCACTGAAGGTGCGTAACTCGTGACCATGGTTTTCCTCGTGTCCATCTAATCCATCTCCATTTTCCAGGCGATCAAGCAGACATCACGTTCACTCTCATAGGGGAGCCCCCTTTCACATTCGTTTATAAACGATCCGAACTTGGGGTCAACGGTGAACCCGGGAACGTTGTCGAAACTGACAGGGTATCAAACATTAACGCCCATACCCACACGATCAAGGCTGCACACGAAGGTGAGTATCCCCGGCCACTTTATCCATTCATCATTCTCAAATTCACACTAGGAATCTGGACCGTGGCATTTATCGCCGACAAGTATTGCGAATACCCCCCTCGTAATGGACGCATGTCCTAAAGCGCTTGTAGTATGACACCTCAGTCCGATCTCTGACATTCTCTTCTGATTCGTCGTTACCTTAAGGCAAAGTCGTGTATTTGAGTATCATCGCCTCCTCATTTCATTTCGTCATGACCTTCCCGATTTACTGTCACTGTAACGAGCTTACTCTACAATGTACCCATGCCTAGAACTCCTGATCCCCTTCACCATTGTCTCCCTCGTATCAACTGCCCAACGACGTCGCCTTCCCTCAGAAATACCTATGCTCCTTCTAGCTATTCTGACTTTCCCCCTAGCAGTTATCTGCCAGGAACGAGTCATCATTGGAAAGGCACCCTGTTTCCTGAATGGCGAAGTATGTATACTGAAAATGTCGCGAACCCATGGTTGACTAGTGTTCTAGCTCCATCCGCCCCCAGATGGGCTACCCACCCCATATTATGACGACAGTGAATGTGAACCATTTCAATATTCAGAAATACAATACGCGTACGAAGGCGCTGTAGTCCACGAAAAGGCCGGCGCCGACTACCTTCCCCTACCAACAATTTCCTATGATATCACCCCAACCACACCGACGGTTTACGCGACAACCTTCTCAGCCCAGCCTTTGCAACCGTTACGGGACGAAGCAAGAGTTTCTGCGGAAATCTCTGTGGCAAAGCCTCCTGACTTGTCCCCCGAGCTCTACCTGCCCAAACCCTCAGCATTCAGGGAAGGGTACTACGTCCAAATTTCCTCAGAGCTCCCATTGCCTGGTCCACCAGATTCTGAATGTGGTGATAATCTTTCGCCATGCGCATACCATCGAGCTGCCTCAAACGCGAGGTCCGCCGCGGCCTCAAAAGGCACCACTGGAGCTGGTAGGTATTTCATACGATCCTCTGAAATAAGTATCTAACGCGTGCTCTTAGGGACCATAGTACAAAAGATGTCTGGAGGTACTGGGGCGAGTCGAATGCCGACCATCCCAACCGCCTCCGGGACACGCGATGATCATGAGGACGAGCAAACCGCAGGGTGTACAGGCGCGATGGGGGATGTTATTACTGTAACCACCACTCTGATCGTAACCTCAACGGTGTTTCCCATCATGCCATGCACAAGGTGAACCCCTAGAGTTTAACATAATATGTTGTATCGTATATCCAGGTCTCAGTGTCACCTTCATTCGTTAACAGCTTTCACGAATCCCATGGCCAATGTTACTAGTTTCCTAAGGACGGGGAAGAAGGAACGGCAGCCTTACGTAAATGCTGAACACCATTTTGGCAATGGCATCTAAGTTCAACCAATGCCACGTACTTTCTTACACCTGAGGCCTGACCACCTGGGCTAATTAGTCTCATAGGAATCCGAAGAAGGGGTCTTTCGGTTTGCTGCATGTCAACTGCCGGCAATAACACTGCAATGGCTCCGACCAAGCGCTCATTTATCTCGAAGTTCGCTTCAACTCTGCTGACAATTCAAGTCACATCTACTGCGATTTCACGTCTCAAATTATCTCCGTGCATGAGTTCATGCCTATCACCGAATGTCGTGAACATTCAGAAGAATGCACAGAAGTCTGACGGGATTTTTGATCTCCCCCATGTCGAGCGTTAAGTCAACCTCGTTCCTCCCAAGCATTTTTCCCCGCAGCGACTTCGAGGCAGCAAGTGGCGCGGCCCTGCAATCACACAAACACTGAACCTCGGACTCTATGGGTTTACAGCGTCAACAGAAAGTGTGGTGTTTTGAATGCAGTGAGTGCATGTGGGTGCAACGTTTGCCAGGCCACCGGCCACCCTCATCATCTATTTTCTAGTGATAGGAACAATGCAGTTCCATCGTCATCTACAGGGTCATGACGCTTCGCTCCTGCGTTGACCTTGATTCGGACAACAATCATGAAAACGCCAACATCGATAGTCCGGCACGATCACTATTTCTTTCCTGGGTCCGAAGTCTAGCTTCTATCTGGGTGCGTCAACTCCTAGGAGTATTCCTTGCTGCCCAGAGCATGTCAAAACCAAAGATGAATGGAAGGTACACAACATCTCCTCCTGGCGGCGAACTCTTAGAATTAAAGGCAGGCGACGATAAGGCCGCTTTCACTCTCCCATTGTGCTCCGGTCGTGACCAAAGTGATAGTAGACAAATGCCTGCCCGGGTGGTATACTCTATCTGGACCTTTATCTTCATGTAATCACTTATTATATCACCTGTGTAGTCGTCTCTCCACTCCCCCGGATATCCAGGCCCTTTAGTTATCCGTCCACGGAGCCACTCACTATCACCATGGCATTGACCTCATTCGAGCGGCGGGTCTTGTGCTGTGAGCTTCGCATGGTCCACAGCTTAAGAATACTGTATTAATTATAGGCTCAGGGTTCGACGAAGAAATATTCAGAGTCGAATTCGAACTATATCCACAATTGTACAGAAGGTAGACAAAACGCGTTAACATCAAAGAGCGAAAAGAGGGAGAGGTGCATATAAAACAAGAACTAGTACACCATCGTCAATGTAAGAAGCATTCCGCGGAAAGCCTCCTGGAGGTGTGAGATGAGCGAATAGAATAATGGTAAAAAAGGGCGCTTACTGTGATTTAGTACACCCAGGTAAGTTGCTTATTGTTCAGCATGTCTTCCCAATTTCTCGCTGCCGGTTGATAAGGGCCCTCAGGTTTGGGCGGTACTACGGCTTTGGCAGGTTTCTTCCCATTGGGATCGGGCGCTTTTTTAGCGGCAGCGTCCGCCCTACCTGCAGCTTCCTTGTCCTTTTCGGCCTGGGGTGTATGTTTCATCCGTTGAAGCACAGATGCATGAACAAATATCTGTTCTTCGCCCACAGGGAGGTAACGACCGCGGCCTCTGTTGCGCCTATTCGAGATCTGAGGTTAGAACAGGAATATCGGAAATAAGGGTTCACATACTCTCGAGTAAGCAACCAGCCGAGCTGTGTCTGGAATAGCGCCATCGTAGGGATGAATTCAAGGAGCCACCAGAAGAATAGGAGCTTCAGCTGGTCAAAGATGTTCGCGACGGAGTCAACGGTGATATCCTTCTCCACCCAAGGCTGAAGGTTCGGGTCGAAAGGGACTGAAGTGTCCGGCGAAGGACCGGATTGCGCCTTCTTATCGGTTTGCTCTGCTTTGGGATCCAGATTGAAGTCGGCCGGTTCCGCTGCTTTTTCCCATGCTCCCCATGCATAACCTGCATCCGTAACGTCCTTTTTGAACCCAAAGCTAAGCAGTGTGTCTTGCTTGAACTCGATCCCAGTGTCCAATTTGAAGCATTCCATAATCATCCAACGCAACGGGATGTTCGCAAGGCTGTTGCCCACTTCGTTTTTGTCTGGGTATGAGCCACCCCCGACGTCAGCGTGGCAGCCTAGTCACCGAGTCAAGCGGTTACCTAGCGGATTAAGTTTCAAGACTCTTACCTACAAACCAGACCTCCTTGACATCGGTGAGCTTTATAGGCTCGAAATTCCAGCGGTCCCTTGGAGTCTCGGGGTCTCGGTAATTGATATCTGGGTCGTTTGCGAGAATCTCCCGAGTCGTTCGTGGTTCACCCCAGAGGCATGGTCTGAAGCGAGCACGGCGTTCGTCGAGCGCAAGGGCGTGGCGGAAATTTTTGACACCATCGTTGTAGGTCGAAAAAGGAAGAGTGGTCGGGATTATACCCACTGACGACACGGTGTCCCTAAAGAACGTGTCAGAGTACTGTAGAGTCGGTCACTCTCCAATGCATACCATACGCCCACGAACTCGACATGAATATCCAAGCTAAAGTTGATTTAGTAGAATACGGGTGGAATTACAACAAGCTTTGCGTACGCGAATGTTTTTTTGAACTTCTTGGCGAGTTCAGCAGAGGTGTTGTCGTAAGCGTTATACATGACATAGGCGGGTTCGAGCAAACGGTCATTGTAACGGGGTAGGAGCCCAACCTTATGAACACGGGTGAGTTAGGTCCACCGTCCAACTCAGGAACAGGTCCATACTTTATACAACATCCCGCTGAGAGCGCGGGCCGTGTATGCGCCTCGGGAGAAACCAAACAAGAATATTTTGTCACCAGGACTGTCGCGCACTTGTTAACTCGTTGCGATTGAAATAAGCATGTGCTTACTTGTAGTTTCTCATAATGAATTCGTATCTGTAAAAATTTGAGTGAGAAAATAACAACAGCAAATGTCTCGTACCCTTCCTTGACATGTCCATCTAGCTCTCTCGCGAGGGCTTCTTCCAATTTTTGGCTAGCCCATGCAACGAATTTGGTATAGTATCGTCGCGAGCTATACGTGCCAACGCCAGGCTGATGGGTATATTAGTTGACAACGCCGCGTGAAAACGGTGACAGTACCTGATAGTAGCAGAGCTGCCCTGGATTATCTTTCTGTAGGGCGTCGAAGAAACGAACAACGTTGGAAGTCTGGATGGTGGTCAGTTGAAGACAACGACTAAATTTGGGCATGCTCACTGTCTGTGAATGATGTTAGTGGCGGTAGAAAAGACCGCGGAAGTAAGACGACTCACGTCTCCAAATTGATTACCAGTCCCGTCGAAACATAAAATCAGCCTTTTGGGAGACGTGCAGAGGTGGTGATCCGAAGGCTTTACTGTAACGATGTTCAGGGTACTTCGCATAGTGAGCAGGCTGTATCCAGGAACTCACCGGCGGCTTGTCCATTGGATGGTTGTTTCTCGTTCGGGGATCCTGAAGGGGATTGAGATGTTTGAAGCCCGTTTGAAGCCGTCGATTGTTCTGCATTTGATTGAATTGACGGCTGGACATCTTTCCCGACGTCAGGATGGGGGGATCCATTCGGTTGAGTTGACGGCTGGAAATCTGTCCCTACATTTGACTGAGCTCTTGCATTTGACTGAGCTCTTGCATTTGACTGAGCTCCTGCATTCGGCTGAGTTAACGGCTTGGAATCTGTCCCTACGGATGGAAAGGATTGCCCAGCGGTCGGTTCAGTGGGTGATTCTTCACGTTCGGATTCTGAGTGATGCGTTTGACCCTCGCTCTGAAAAGTTGGCGGCAGGGAAGGTTGATTTAGAGGGGATAATAATCTGTTCGGAGCATGGTGTGCCTGTCGTGGGGGGGAAGATGAATGGGTTGGCGATGTCTGCAGAGGCTGCGGAGGACGCGAGGGGGTATCCGGGTTACTTGGCGGGTTACTTGGCGGGAGTTGTGTCTGCAGAACGGACTGAGAGACTGGAGAAGTATGAATGGATTGACCAGTCTCTGATTCTGGATACGTTGCCGGGGGTGGGGATGAGGGGTTGTTTAGAGTACGTCTTGAGTTCGGATCCGGACGGCGAGGGGCAGGCGGTAGTCTCGCCGACCCTCTTCCACCACCGATAGACGTGAACATAGCTTGTTCAAGTCCATCAAGAGCCCACACATGCTATATACTCGTAGGACGTTAGCGTTCGGACTCAAGGCCTTGACCGTGACGTCTTGTTTGTCACGCCCTTCGAGTGTCCCGGGTCCCGGTTCGCGGAGGCTGTCAGTCTCGATCATCACAACAACGTTTCCTCGCCGTGCCATGCAAGTATGATCCTGCGCGTTGAATCCTACTCGGAAACACCGAGAATCTTGGGGGCCCTTGAATCTGACACAGCAGCTTTGCACGAAAATGTCATTCTCTCTTTGTGATTGTGATTTACCCATCAAGCGGCTTCAAGTATACAACCTTCGTGTTTATAACTGCTGAGCTACTTGTCAGGCTCAGTGCATCTCCCGCTTTCGAGCAATGGCTTTGCATCCCTCTGGACCGGACCATACCCCGCCTCCCTATCTGAATAAATCAGCGGTTAGTTACCACACTGCTTGCCCTAGACATTGTCCGCGAACCTGACCATGTTCGTCGAGTTCAGCGCTTTCGAGAGCATGTTGAGAACAGGTACCAAATCGACGACCGTCAGGATGAGGTATGTCCTATATCACTTGCTGACGCCGTGCACCCCTCACGAGGTCTGTAGTTGCAAGCCGCATTCCAAGAATTGTCCCAACTGAGGGCCGTTGAGGGAACTGACGATAACCTGGCTCAACAACTTGACAAGTCCATAATCTCCTTTCGTGAGTAGCCTTTATTTGCACAGAAAATGCATCCCATGTCCGGTCTAGTGACAAGGACGGAGATATTGAAGTCCGAGACTGATCGGTTTAAACCCGACTTTGCGGAGGTCGAAAAGCTTCTCAAGGTAGCTAGCTGCCAGTCCGCCTGTTCCAGGTATACCTGACCAGCTTTTTTCAGATAAAACGACCGGTTGAAGAGCCGGGCGACAAAGGGAAGGCTGATGGCCAACCTCCCCGTGTTTGCGCGTCCGCGCTTGTGGACGTCTTGATGTTCTTTTTTTCCGTAAGCAGGACCACTATGGGCGATTCGTACTCATCACCCATGGGGACAACATAGCGCACGCTGGATCCTGTTCATTTCAAGACTTCGCAGTCGTTTGATCTCTCTCTGCTCTACGATAATTATCACGTCAAAAGTGACGAGGGAGGCCTGAAGAAAATGGATTTTCAAACATTCAAGTTTGCACAGCGGACTGAAGCATTACCTCAAACAGTGATCGCAATCCTATATTGCTTCTTGCTCAACCATCATGTAAATTTCATTGACTATACTTTGAAGTTCCTTACTAATAAACGAGAGGTAGAGGCTTGAGGACGGGTTGCGAGCGAATGAGCCTGATACGCGGTTGAAGGAGGACAGAATGTGGGCTTTCAACAAGGCCAGCAACATCAATCAACTCCAGTTCCACAATATCCTCATTGAGGATGTGCTTCATGGTCTGAGCGGGCTGCCGCTAGTCGGATCCTTGGCTAAGCTCGACATCGATACTAAAATCGAAGGTGACATAACCGGAGTAAGTGACCTGTCCCATATAACGATATTAGCTTGCTCATAATCCAAGTCTTACCGACGAGAGGACAGTGCTCGTCTAATATATCGGGTTTGTAACTTTAGTCCTAGTTTATTCTGTGCCACGCTGATGTTAGCCCAATAGCTGCTCTCGATCCAAGTCGATGATCCCAAGGCTTCCGATGATGCCCAAGCCTCCACTAGTTCCAAATCATCGAACGGTCCCCAAACTTCCAGTAGTTCCAAATCCTCGAGCAGCCCTCAAGCATCTGGAAGTTCGAAACCCTTGAATGGTCCTCAAGCCCCGGTTGACAATCAAGTTGCGGATACACCATCCAACGAAGCACGCCATATTCTTCGTGAATCGCTTCAGCAGCCTATGAAGGGTTGCGCACCCATTGCCGGCGCTCCCAGCACGATCCTGACCTGGTCACGCAACTGTCCGTTGCCCACCTTCAACGATTATCGGAGGTCTCTTGGACTGAATTGTAGGTTCATGGGTTTTGTCTTCCGAAACTTGCTGTTAATCTTTTCAAACAGCAATATCGTCATTTTCCACTTGGACGGATATCCGGGAAGTGGAAGAGTTAGCAAGCAAACTCTACATGAACAATATGGAGAAACTAGAACTTCTCGTGAGTACCAAGATGTGGTTGAACTCCTGAAACTGAACCAAAACCTCAGCCCGGATTACTTTTCGAGAGGCGCTTTTCTGGTTCAGGGTTTGGTCTCGGCTATACTCACGTAAGTGATTACACTGTTCTCCTTATATTGATCTCATTGTGAAAATGCAGACGTATGCCCTGTTGGCAGATATTGCAAGTTTGGTAGCCTTCGACCGCGTTCAACTCTGACGACTTTGTTACAGGTCAAGACGCTGCGTCAAGATCCGATTCGAGCGAAACTAGCGAGTAAGTCATGTTCACCCCAGGCCAACGCTTCCGGACTTACGTTCATGTTTAGAGGATGAACTGACGCCTTGGGGCTTCGAGGAGGCCAAACCCTTTCCTCGGAAGAACGCTTATGAAGGGCAACTATGTCGATGTAATTTCCTGCCCTTCCTCCCTTCACGATGAAATTCAATGCCTTTTATCAGTATTGCTCATAAATATACCAACATTATCAACGGCTACAAACGCATATACCCACTTCCCATTGTCATCAATTGCAAACACCAAAGATCGGCTGGACCAGCTGAAGTTGACCGAAAAATATGACATGTTTTTCCCGTCGGACGAAACACCATATGAGCTCAAAACTCTTCCTTTGATAGCACACGTTTTCAATTCACCGCTCGAGTTTAACACTTTGTATGGAAGTGAGTTGAAGCGCCTTACGAAAGGATACGGGTTAGTTGTTTTCCGCTCCAAGTGCACAATGACTCAACTGGTTGTAGATTCATGTTAGGATTTGATGATGATCCCAAGCCCGACGAAGACAAGCCGACGCAGTGAGTCCTCCGATTCTATTGGCTATCCATATACTTAGGCGGTACAACAGCCATGACCTGGACGTATACATGGTAAAGTGTTTAACTGGTCGAAAATATGGCCAACCCACTGACAGGTCATAGACGTGTTATGCCCTGATGCCTGATGTTCGTGCTTATAAAGAATACGCGACTTACCTCCAAGCACAAGTTGTAAAGCACCTCAAAAAGTAGGTTTACTCCTCATCGTGTTGGTGCATGCTTTGATCTGCACCACAGGGTTGTGGATGATCGTGAGACTTACAAAGAAGTGGACATAGCCAAGCACGTTATTATCCCGGCGTGTACGCAATGGGCCCGTGAAAAAATTGTCATCTCGTTCCTCATTATGAGTATGACCGCAACTGACTATGTTGCAGTACGGAATACCAGACGAAAAATTGACTGACGAGCAACTTGAAAAGCACTTCGAGGAGTTTCTGAACATCTTCAGGTTTGCTCAAATATCCATTGGACGAGACGGCCACTCACCCTCGTCGACAGTGTCGTGTTCAACAAAGTACCGGCAGCACAACAACACACAGCGAGCGCCAAGGCCTTGGAGACGAGTAGCGAGCTCTTCAAGGTCATCGAAAAAAAGTTGAAGGAAAGAGCCGATAAACTCAAAAAGAATGAGGTGCGAGATGGCTCTCTTTTCCGTGAATTCGCTAATAATCCTTTCAATCCTCTGGTAGGAGAACCCTATCGAGTTTATCATGCGCGTTGCGAAAGAGTACTACACCGGTCGACATCTTCCTCCTTCAAATAAGCATTCCTTCCTTGACCAACTTATTCAGTCGAACCACAGCTCAGTGGGCCGCTTTCCTTTAGTCACGACTTTCGATTCTATGAAAGATTTCTTGACCGACGCCAACGGCCAGCCCAAAGAAAACGGACGGAAAGAGCTCGAGCAAGCCAGATTAGCCTCGAACACCATGGCCTTGGCAGTCGTGGCGGCGGTGAATTATGCACAAGGTATATTATTGTATGCTCGCTATTCGTCACTGACCGACTCGCACCCAAGCTTGTATAAACATCCTTGAGTATATCCTTCAATACCACCCAAATCGTCTCGAGGAACTTCGTAAGCTAGCTGAAAAAGGAGGCAAGGAATCCAACGAACAGATAATGGCACATTGTCATGAAGCCCTTCGTACGTGTCGCCTTCTTCTCTTTCGACTGAAGCTATAATAAACTATCGATTAGGATTACATCAGCCGCTCTTCTTGTATCGTCGGGCTGCTAAGGAGGTGACTCTTGAGGTTCCCGGCAAGGGAAACGTTGTTATCAAGAAAGGGACTGTCGTGTACGCGAATTTATGGTCGGTTCATCAGGTATGTCTCATCTAGGGCGAGCCCGCCGTTGTCCTAATCCCTATATTTCTTCAAAGGCTTTGGGGGAGTCTGTGAAATTGGACAGGGGACTGGAAGGCGAAGTTCACTCGTTATATGGCGTCGGTTACCACCGATGCCCAGCTGCAAACTTCGTTAAAAAAGTGAGAATACCCCTGACTCGTGATCCCCTGACTAACTTCCAACGACCTAGACGATGCCTGAGGTATATTATTCGCGTTTTGAAAATTCGACCGAAGTTCTGATTCAACCAGTTCTTACGACCAATATTCAAGTTAAAAGCTCTACAGTTGGACCACTACAGGAGAAGGGAACCCCCTATCGAGGAGAAACTTAATGCAAGTACCCACACTCGCTCTCCTTCCAGAAAATTCATTATCGTTTCCAGTGTTACCCGATCGATGGCCCCAAAGGAGTAGAGGACGGAAAGGGCAAGGAAGCCACAGAAAACCCCGTGCTATTCCAGAGGGTGTATACAGACGGCAAGAAATCGATGGCATTCCCATTCACGTTGCCAGTCACGGTATGTTTCTTGTGTTCGTTGGTGTGCAAATTCTCACGTATCTATAGTTCGACAGAACCAGGTAGATTTCTCCTTATCATAAAGGAAGCAGGCTCCAACATTGGCGTGTTAGCTTTGTAATGCCCAAAGACGACAAGCCCCAGATCGACACATTCAAAACGAAGGTTACAGAAAGTGGTATTGTCGTAACCATACTAACCTTCCTATTGACTTGTCTCTTCAGTAAGTTGTCGTTTCAACTGTGTGCGTGTATGACCAGCTAATCCACCATACGAAGAATACTTCACTCGGGGGGCCGTCCCCCTGGATGTCCGGACTATCACGTCTTCTGGACTCGTGTGTCGTTCTCCAACTGCCGTGATCCAGAAATGGGCGATAAACACGTTCCTCCCTGATGCAGACGGAAGGCCTGCACCTGTCGAGTATACTCTTAATCACCACAAGCCTCATCGTCTCTCACTGATCGATATCGACCATCGAGACATGATGATGGCGGTCCATGTCGATAACGTGTTACGAGGGCAAACGACAGACTTTGCTATTGATACTAACATGGACTGTGGAGAAGATATCGGTACCTGCCTTCAACTCAATTTTAGTGGTGGGGTTGTGGTTGTGCCACCCGGAGACCATACCGTCAAGATCACTTGGGTTGGGAAAGGTCGGTTTCGTTTGCTTCGTTGCTTGAAATCGCTTGACACCTCTCTTAGAATTCGTCCCCGGAACAAACGAGATGAATTGGGGAGGTGATTATTCGAGGAGGTTCAAATGGCAGATCGAAGGGTGCTCGTAGTCTCCAATCTCGTCCTTTGTCATTCTTTGTTTTGACCCCATGTATTCTTCATTCTCGTTTTTTCCCTTTGTCTTTTGAATGGCCACTATTGACCGTCTATTTTTTTGATTGGTCAAGTCGTACAGATGATCATCCTGGAAGGCTTATCTGTATTGTTGCTCGTGTGGGTCACGTCATCGTGGTTGTTTCTCAGCGGGGAACAACCACGATGTGACCGCTTTTGCGGGTGCCCACGATCGCTGTCGCTTTCAAACAAGTCTTGTCCTCTGTGTTTCCTTCCCCCGATGTCCAATACCTGACAGCGGCGTGGCACTGCAATCTCTCTGGTCGCTGAGCTCTGAACATGAAATGCACGAACGTTGATCGATGGTTCCTTGATGGCTCGATCAGCCACAGCACATAGCTTGGACCTGGGCCTGTAACCTCTCTAGCTTCTCATAGGTTACGAATTGCAACGCAGCCTTAAATCCCCTCACTTTTGTGCGTAGCAACTTTTCCGTCTTCGTGACATCCTCCCTTACCGTTATACCATCGCTAACTAGGACTGGAGGAAAGTCACTAGAATTAACTTGCTGGGTGTGTTCTTGACCACAGGATTATCGTTCCTGTTATTGTAATACTGACCATAGAACTTTGATGCTAGATGAAATCCGTCGTTTGTCTTCATACGCAAACGACAAACTTCACCTTTATAGGGACATGGACAGCGGGTACAGGCCGTAGGAATGCATACATACCTTGACGATCGCAAAGGGTCGTCATGTTCGCCTCACCGCCTTCGATAGTTTGCCATCTCTTCTAGAATTTATCCCTGGGGGCTGACGCGCTGACGATTCAGTATGAATGAATTGGGGAACCAATTACCCTTGCTGTTTGAGATCACAATCCACCATGTCTCTGCCAAGCGTTCGTGGTACACAGTCAGTGCTGCGGCTTTTTGCGTTATTGGTCGCTTTATGTTGTAAACACACAACCACTGGACATGGACAGTGGACAGTGGAATACGCAGGTGCGAGCAACACTTCAAATTTCAGGCCTTCGGTCAGATGAGATTGCAATATAGTAGATTATCAGAAGTTAGAAATATATATTTATCTTGCGTATCTTTATCAACCCCCCCGTGTCGCACGAGTTCGACGGACAACTTGAACATCTGTGGATCGGACATCTAACACTTGGACGCAAAAGATTATCCGTTGTAAAACAAGAGGAGGATTCTGTGGTGACATCCTGCTGCTTAATACACGCAGGTGATGATTCCCTGATTCAGGGCATCCCCCCAATTTCTTGCCTGTGGTGTATAAGATATGGCTTTCGACTTTTTCATGACCTCAGTATCTTTCCTCTCTTTGGAATTGGATGCCCTTCCGGTATGCACGTTTTCTCCGTCTTCGGGTTTCTTGTCCGCCCCTTGACGCGTTAATTCCATCCGTTGGAGCACAGATGCATGAACAAGGACAAGGCCATGACCTGTGAGGAGGTAGCGACCACGTCCTCTGTTGCGCCTACTCGAAATGAGGACCGGAACATCAGAATGACGGTTTACATACTCTCGAGTGAGTAACCAGCGAGTTGAGTTTGTAAAAGGATCATGGTAGGAATGACTTCAATGAGCCACCAGAGTACCCCCCACCACGATTTCTTAGGCTTCAATTGATCGAAGATTTCTGCGATAGAGTCAACGGTGAGATCTTCCTTTACCCAGGGCTGAACGTCGAGGCTCTTGAAGGATGATAATATCTCGTTCGATGTTAGAGATTGGGTCTTTGCCCATACTCGTTCCAATTTTTCCCATTGATAACCAGGTAAAGTGACCTCTCGTCTGAACCCTAAAGTAAGGAGCGTGTCTTGGTCGAACTCAATGCCGGTTTCTGTGCTGATGCATTCCTTGATCATCCACCGTAGTGGAATGTTTGCAAGGCTGTTCTAATAAGCGGGGTCTTTATCTCGGTGTGAACCACCCCCGACATCAGCGTGGCAACCTAATCGCTAAATCAGCGGGTTGAACGTAGGGGGAAGGATTATCCCAATGACCTGCAAACCAAACCTCCTTAACATTGGTGATTGGAAGCGGCTCAAAATTCCATTCATCTCTCGGTGTGTTTGGACTTCGATAATTGATTTTGGGATCGTCGTCTAATATTTCGCGCCTTCCGAGCGGTTCTCCCCAGAGGGATGGTCTAAAACGAGCACGGCGTTCATCAAGAGCCAATGCATGTCGAAACGTCACGACGCCATCATTGGAGGTTGAGAACGGGAGAGTCCTTGGAATTAGATCTATAGAGGACACTGTATCCCTGGATAGATGGTCAGTGCGGTGCCTTGGTAACTCCATCGTCCATACAGACCATACGCCTACGAACTGGACACGGACGTCAATGCTAGAAATTAATCAGGATAGTGCTGGTAAGGTTATATGGGTCATACATACGCAAATGTCTTTTTGAACTCTTTTACAAGGCCGGCGGAGGCTCCGCCGTAGGATTGATACATAACATATGCAGGGCCGATCAAGCGGTTGTTGTGACGGGGTAGGAGCCCAACCCTCAGGACCTGAGTTAGTCGGGCTGAATCCGAGTAGAAAGTTCGTTCATACCCTATGCAACATCCCACTGAGTGCACGCGCCGTGTACGCGCCTCTGGAGAAACCGAACAAGAAAAACTCTGTGAAAACCTGTAAAAACGCGGAATTGGCCCTGTATTCCTTTTTGGGACGACCCTCGACCAGCGCTGACAAGTTCGGCCTGTAGAAGAAACGAGGAAGAAACGAGGCGAGCGCCCAGGGCCCAGTCAGTCTGGGTATGGCTATCTGGGCAGTGCATGGGCGTCCTACATATTCTGCGACATACCCACCACTGCCACCACCCAAACCTTTCCTCGAGCTTTTGAAGAGTCGTGGTGTTCATCGCTGTTCATAATGTGGAACAACAACCAGCCTCCTTCAGATCCCAATAGGTGAGATATCTGATCTGTTGATCACTCACCATCATGCGATTAACTTTGCTTCTGTAATTCCTAGGTTTCCAACACCGTAAGCATTCTTTGGAGACCTCGACGGGATGCGGCTTGAAACCCAAGTTTAGCGGCGGCGGGTTTCCCACTCCACAAGATTATAACCCCGGATATCCACCCTACGGCGCGCCAGGGTCTGTCTTGGCTTTCGTGTCCAAGATCGCCAAGCTCACTACTTTAACTTTCTTCCCAGTTTTGCGCCCCCAGGCCCTCCAGGGTAACACATAAAACTCGTGTTCGAAGATCATATCTGACTGGTCTTTGCAGCTATGGACCTCCTCCCGATACCCCCGGGTAAGTGTTACCTAGTCATCTGTGCGAAGTTGTAATATTATGTCTTTCCAAAGATATGGACCTCCTGGAGGGTAAGTACAACACCTCACGAGTCAAGTCTGGGCTGGAGCTGATCTTGCTACGGGCAGCGACGCTCCTTTCCCTGGACCACCTTTTTCTGCCAGGTATGCATTATTTTATTACATCTTCAAAGTATCACTTCATGTTGTGGCAATAGCTATCATCCTGGCCCTGCCCCTCCTCTAGGGCCTCCGTGAGTCACACGATGCACCCATAGGACGTGTTTTTCTTGATTCCTTATAGCAGCCAAGGTGCTGGCGATGGTGAAAGGGGGTTGGGGACTGTAGTTGGACATATCCCTGGAGTAAGCTATCTTCGAGACAAAGTCCAAAAACGCTTTGAACTCCACCTACACTTTGGTGGCGGTGGAAGCGCTGCGTATGTCTGTGTCTTTCTATCTCCAGGTCGCTCATTTATCATGTGTCACAGACAAAACCAGCAGGGTGGATATCAGCGTAAGTCGTGCTACTCGGAGAGTGATTGTTTCTGCCAGTAATATATGCTTCAGAGGGTGCTCCTCATCCCCAACCTCCGGGTGCTTATCCACAGCCCCATGGTGCCTATCCTCAACCTATGGGCTATCCCCCACCTGCGGGTGTTCCTCATCCCCAACATACCGTTGTTCTTGAACCCCCACCTACAGGCGTTCCTCATCCAGCCCCGACCGAACTCCAGACCTACGGAGGTCATTTCTCTTACCAATACTCTAAGTGCAATGGAAGGCATAAGGCCCTTTTGGTCTGTCATTTCCCTTCATATTTCAGTTTCGGTTCTCATCTCACCTTGTAGGTTGGCATCAATTACTTTGGACAAAACGGAGAATTGAAAGAGAGCATCAACCGTGCAAGGGATGTCAGAGCTTTCATATTGCGTGCGTTTCACTCTTATTCACCTACCAGCATCGCATTGAAGCCAATCCAGGCGAATGCGGGTATAATGAAGTCAATATTGTTCAGCTGTATGATAACTCGACAGACCCGAAAGTAAAGCCAACCAAGGCCAATATCATGGCTAATATTAAAGAGCTGGTTGCTGGAGCACAACCAAATGATTCATTGTTCTTCTTTTGTATGTTCACTATTCACATTTCTTTTTCACGACGAGTTCATGTGTTACTCAGATGCCGGTCATGGTGGTCAAACGAGGGACACTAATGGGGATGAAGACACTGGTTATGACGAAGGCACGTCGCGATGATAGTCGTATATGAGGGTTATCAACCTTTTTCCCAGTTATCTACCCTGGTGACCACGAAACCAGTGGACCCATCCTCGATGACGTGAGGGGGATCATACTAAAATACCAGGGAGCTGCACTTATACGCCTTTATATAGGAATTGTGGGAGGCTCTGGTCAAACCTCTTCCATCTGGTTGCCGTCTCACTGCTCTTTTCGATGTGCGGGCCATTCACTCTCATTTTCCTCCAACCTTTCTAATCTCGTCTATAGTCACCTCATACTGAGTCTCCTCTTGGTATGTGACATTTCATACCCCTCTCTTCCTCCAGCCTGATTGCTTTGACACCTCAAAGATCTGCCATTCATCGTAAGCTTGTGCATCACCTACATAGTTTCTCTGCCTAATCATATATCTGCGACGATAAGTACACGGCTGAAGGAAAAATCAAGGAACCCAACTTGACTAGGCAGAATAGGACTTCCTCTGCTGATGTGGTATGTCCGCTCATCTTTGGGTTAGAGTTTCGTGGCAAACATAACTAAATGACGTGGTGTATCGCCACTTTCTAGATTTGTTTCAGTGGTCCCAAACTTCTGCAGCCCGGTTCCGATACCCTAGTAGCGGGAGGACAGAGTGGAACTTTGAGTTATGTGTGTCATTCTGTCTTCTGTCTTACTTGTCATCAGATTGCTCACAATGTGGGGACTTCAACCACAGGAACTCGCGGTGGCACTGTGTACGTCCCGTGTTGAACCGCTTAAATTCATTCTCATCGATTCTTTACCTTTATATAGCGAGAAAGTGGGGAAAGACCAATCAGCAACTTCTTGTTGGCCTTCGTGAATCTTTGAAGGGGCAATATAGTGAAGTCCAGTTGTCAAGCTCTCATCCTCTGGTACGTATATCTGCTACAATCTTGTCCCCATTTAACCTGGAACACACGCTTTCCTTGTCCTTACTAGGATAACAGCATCGTGTTCAATATCTGAACTAAGTATAATGGTCACCCAACGAACGGGATGGTGTATAGCGAAGAAGTTCTAGACTTCTTGTAATTGTTTTACCCAGTTCCACTGCTTGATGTCCCCCGAATGTTGTGAATAAGATATCGTGTTTAATCAACCTTCAAGTACAGTAAATCAGATAGCGCCAAGTTCTCGATCTCAGTGACTTGGTTTGATAGACTGCCTTGGGAGTATCATCTAATGCGCTCGCGTTTGTGGTGAATGGAGGATTGGAAATGCTGGAGGTGAGTGTTCCAAGTTGCTTGGGGAATTGGGTCAGCCAATGACTTGTTTTCGCGGACTCAGAGGCGCCGGACGAAAAGAACCTCATGATATATGAGCACGCCCAAGCGAATCACGAGTGAGGCCTGATTAATGATTACTCGAGGAGGTTCAAATGGCAGATCGAAGGCTGTAATCGGCAATCGTGTCCTCCGTCCTGTGTTGTACGTGGTGTACAAATGATATTTCTGCTGTCTAAGAGTGCCAATCTATAGGTACGTGACTTCACAAGAACGCACTAGGGAATACTCAGGGTGGCGTGGCCGCCTCCGATGCTGACTGCTGCTTTGCTGCCTCTGCTATCGAATGCGCCTCATTGTCGACTGCGTTCTCAGCAGCGGGGACATCACCAGGTTTAACATTTTTCCCCTTACCCGGGGGTGGCGGGTGGTATACTTTCTCCTGTGTGGGCTTCAATCAGTCGTCGGACTATCATCGGTAATCAAATACCCAACCTTCTTTTTCTTCTTCTCAACTTTCGCCTCGGGATAGGCGAGCTGTTCAATCTTTTGCCAATCACCATTTTCCTCGAAGGATTTCCGAATGGGGGCTAGGAGGCGGGTGATGCCATTTTCAACAGCACTCTTCAAATCTCCTGGATGGACCTGCTTCTCTTGGAACGCTTCCTTAAGCTGTGCGAAGTTTGCAAAGTGCATAGGTCCACCGTACTTGATGTCCCGATAAACTGTGAAGACCGTTCCTTCCGGGGCACCCTCAGAGATGAATGGGGCTGTATCTTCGGTTTCCTCCAACACAGAGTCGCCTTTCAGTCGGTCGATTCGTAGTTGACTGATCGGCATCAATACAGCTTCGACGAAGGACAATACACCATTCTCTTCCACGTTGCCTTCTTCGCAGAAGGCTGCTTTTATCTTCTTTTTCACCACTCCAGGAGAATCAAGGAAGTCGATCTTCGAATTGGGATCTGAAGAGGACATCTTGCCTCCACCTAATCCGGGTACCATGGTGTTCATTAGATGAGCACGCTTCGCGTAACCCAGTCTCGGTAGGTAGAGTTCCGCAAATGTGAAGATTTTTCGCTAGTATGGGGTATCAGCTGGTCAGTCCCTTTCTCCAGGATTATAAGTACCTGGTCAACGCCGCCGAACTGGAAGTCTACGCCCAAGTATTGTTCGTCCAGGGCCTGCAACCCGGGATAAAGGAGACCGCTAAGCAACGGACTTTCTACCTGCTTCACGACTTCCGCGCCCGCCTTCTTGGCATCGTGCTCCGAGACAATTGCACAAAGTTTGTAGTTGTCGAGGTTGTACTCCCGCGTGAGTTGGTAAGAGGATCCTTCAACGAACGTTAACTTGGATGTCGGAATCCCCAGTGACTTGAATACTGCGAGGAGTATATATTGGTAGTACTTCGTGCGGTGGGCAACAAGTTCTAAAGGCGCCTTGAGGTTGTCCAGGAAGGCATGCACGTCTACATGCGGAAATGAGCGACGTTATTTGAACTGTATGCGCTGCAGAAGCATACCTGCTAACAGAATCTTGACCTACAGAACGACGTTGAAGGAGATGAGATATATGCGCTCAAGCTCAAAACATACCTCGACACCAGCACGGAGAAAGTCTGCGATCTTGGTCAATGGTACAAAGTACCCGATGTGCGCTGTTGGGTCCAGGGTCGCGTACGCCGAGCGATCTGCTCTCAGAATGCATCGTCAAGATATCATGGGTATCACTAACGTCTGCCTGTCGGTGCCGTCCCTGCGCATTGCCTATACTAAGCGAGACGGTCAGTTGAAAGAAAGGTTTGCGTACGCACCCCAGTAACATTTTGGAGATCTTCCTTCTGCAAGAATAGCCTTGATCGAGTCACCTCCGAGAACCTCTTGCAGTCGGCGAGTGATTATCTCGTACTTTTCGTCTGGGGTCGCCATCTCAACGTTTTAAGCAATTCTACGTTGGGTATGCGAGGAAGGACTCGAGGGTATGGCAGGTTTATTGATGCGCTGGCTTTTGGCTCAAAGATAAACTTCGAGCTGAAGGTAGATCAAACACAGATTCGGTATTAGCCGATCAAAACCGATACTAATTATGGTGCACGACCAGCAGAATACAGGTTTACAGATATACAGTACTCTAACGCATTTTCAAAATGAAGGCTTCAAAGGGATGGTCACTCCGCAATGGAAAGTCTTATGGTTCAATGCGTTTGCGCCACGTCTAGAGGGTAAGTTGGTAGGCGCTACCTTGGTCTATGTCCTCTGCTTCTTCACCTTTCTCTCATTTCCATCGGTCTTCCGCTTTCCGTTGGAGGAACCCTCTCGTCCTTCTTTTTTCTTCATAAAGCGTAGTAATGCTTGCCTTGTATCCCCATTTGGCATGGTGGATAAATCAAAATAGGTAGGGGCAAGTTCGAGTAACCTAAAAGATATAAGTTCCTCGTCTCGACGAAATCCGACGATAGAAGTACCATTCAGGAAGAACCTCCGAGACTGTGCGGATGTACGGTCGTGTTGTAAGCACAAATTCGTTGAAGATAACCCATTCTGGTTGCGTATCCAGACCACACGATGGATGCAAAGCGACAACCTAGTGCACCCAAGTAAGAAGTTGCAGTCCATGCCGATGAAGAGTACACACCTGATTATCCTTGTACGTGAGGTAATTGCCCTTCTCCCCTTCCTTGTGTGCGACTTGCATGAAGAACCCGCAAACAAGAGCTTGCCTGATATTGACGTAGAGTTTTCGCTCATCTTCAAGTGAGACGAATTCTATCTCGAAACGTTCCATTGTTCGCTGCAGCTGCTCGCGAACATTTTCTGCTTGCGCAAGAGCACGTTGCGAGACGTAGTTAGACCATGCCCAGTTTTTATCGTGTTTATCTGGTTCAAAAGAGTGAGTCCTTCGCCATAAAACCGAAAAAAGATAGTTACTGTGCATATACTGATTAAAAACGTTGAGAAGGGTCAGATGGTCACCATTGGGTACGGTGAATAGTGCTTTGGCAGCATCTGCTTCACGGCGCTGGTTGTTGGGTCGTAGCCAGACATTCGGCACTAAGAGTCAGATGAGTATGATGAGTACAGGTATAGTGAAGTTTAAAATTTACCGGACATCATCGCGGTAATCGTCAGGATCTCGTTACTACATTTGAACTCAGGACTAGATATCAATAGTTTGGCCAGCTGAAATGGCCGGGTCAGCGTAGACACTTGAGAGCAGTTTGTATTACCTACCTGAGGGTCGAGAGGGAATTCAGCCATGATACCACCTAATGCCGTCAAATTCCCGTCGTCATCTAACGCGGCTAGGTAATTCAGTAGTTCTAGCGCCCGCATCAGTGTCTCTGGGGCTGGTGCATCGACATAGTCAAATCGGACCAAATCCTAGCCACGACATTCAGGCGGTGATACACATGATACTGGACTTTGACTGACCTTGATCCCCAATTTGACCAACTCTAGCACTGTATTGCCTAAGTTACTTCGAAGGATTTCGGGATGTGTTTGTTCCTCGAGTTCTTTCATAAAGTCTTGTTCGGTGTACAGTCGGAAACACTTCCCGGGCCTTGTACGGCCTGCACGGCCTGCACGCTGTTGTGCCGAAGCTTTCGAGATGGGACTGACGAGCAAGCTCTCTACTCGAATTCGAGGATTGTACACCTTCTGCTTAGAGAAGCCCGGATCCACCACATACACGATGCCATCGATAGTTAAAGACGTTTCGGCAATGTTTGTCGAGATAACGATCTTGCGGCCAGCAGGGCCACCGTCTCTCCTTGCTGCTGGAGGGGGGTCGAAAATTCGTTGCTGTTGCTGAGGGGGCAAAGAAGAATAGAGTGGTATGCAGATCAGGGGCCCAACAGAGTCGGGATCATTGTTGACCAAGTCATCAGCTTCGAGCTTGATCTTGCGACACGCGTCTTCGATCTCCTCTTCTCCAGTTAGGAATAGCAATATGTCCCCAGGGTCTTCAGCACGATGAATCATCAAGACAGTCCGGATAGCTGCTTCCACGTAATCGGGTTCTGGTTCCTGAGTATAGAATATCTCGACTGGGTGTGTCCGACCTGGAACCTTGAACAGCGGTGCTGTCGTCTCAGACCGCAGGCCAAAGTACTTTTGGAACTTGAGGGCATCCAGAGTCGCAGACATGACAATGATCTTGAGGTCGGAGCGACGCTTTGCTAGGGCTTTCAATAACCCCATTAAAATGTCAGTGGCGAGGGTCCTTTCATGAGCTTCGTCGAGTATGATGGTCGAATAGCGGTTCAGATCTGGATCGTTCATTGCTTCTCGTAGGAGCATACCATCCGTCATATATTTCAGGAAAGTAGTTCCAGGTTCTGTCATATCCTCGAATCGGATGGAATAGCCAACTTGCCGGCCAAGTTGAACTGTTGAAGAGATGAGAACGCGTTGAAACTTCAAAAAATCAAGTACGTACCATCCATTTCATCGGCAACACGCTTCGCCACCGACATGGCAGCCACTCGACGAGGCTGTGTGCACGCGATGACTTTCCCCCTCGTGTGGGGTAGGTCAGAGAAGGCAACAAACTGGGGTATCCTGCCACAAAAGGCTTAGCAGAGTAATAAAGAAGCATATGAGGTTACTATACTGTGTGGTTTTCCCAGACCCAGTCTCTCCCACCATCACGATTATCTGGTTGTCATTAAACTACGCTCGACCATCAGTGCCACGATTCGGACGCCAGGAAAGACGGAACGAGAGCGAGCGACAAGGAGGAGGGTTAGTCCATGTCTATAGCAAGTAGAACTCAAATCCCCCCTCGGCTTGGCTGACGCAAGTGACTCACCGTCTTAAAAAATTCGTCCATTTGAGCATAGACAGGCAGCTTTTTACGAGCCTCAAGAATCTTTTTGTACTGCGAAGTCAGCGGCTTTTTAGTGAACGGGTTAACATCGTGTTCCTATCATTGAAGTACTATAAGCACCATCTCCGTTACTTCAACAAAAACTTACAAGGGCCTTCCGCGCCTGCACTCCGGTGACCCTTCGAGGCATGAAACCAAACAGAGGTTCTTGTGCAGCAGCATTGGGGATAGATGCGCCCTTTTTTGGCGCACGATGAGCAAGATAAGGGTTGTCTGTGAAGTCCGCCATGGTAAAGGTGCTCCCAACTGCTTCTTCGTGTCGTGGACTTGGTGGTGGACGAGGAAAATGAGGTGAAGACACGTGACTCGGACCCGAAGGCGTGATGTCAGATGACAAATCATGGAAATCAAGCTCAAGAAGTTGAAGTCGGAAGTGACACTGACAGCGAGTGCACTGGTGCTATCTAGATCGATGGTGTTGGAATTTGAGCTCCCCGCCATTAGATTCACTCACTGTGGTGTTCAATTAACGCTTTCGAGAGAGGCTACAAACGGGTGAATTGCACTCCACGTAAATACAAGGTATATATAAAGTCTCTTACACGATCAAATACGAGGTCGCCAAGCAAACTCCAAGCAACCTCGCGATCGAATTCCAACATGTGATCGGTAGTGTTGAGAAATCTACTCGACGTACCCTGCATCATAGAGCATGGAAAGCTTTGTCGAAGTTCTAAGGCGTGACGAGCTCCTATCCGAACCGAAGGTCCATGCTGTCATAATTTGCGCCCCTGACCACTGCGGCCAGAGCAGGTAATTCCACGTTCCAAGCTGATGTGCCTTTGTATTCCTTTCCCTTTCAGTTTATGGACTTTCTCAGTTTCTCTGGGATGGAGGAACTTCAAGCACATTATGACGAGGTGGGAAAGTACCTGTCTGGAACTGCTCTCGGTGCGTCATATCGTCCTCCTGAACAGCGCGTTCGATTCAATTCATGGCGTAGATTCGTTACAAGTCCAGGAACACGACTTAGTCATGAGGAGGATCGCTTCATGCACGATGACAGAATTGCTTGAAACCACGGAAGACTTGTGTCACGAGATAGAGCGCCGAAAGCAACTGAAAACCATCTCTGGTAAACTGATGCGCACTTCAGCCAGCCGAATCTCCAGCTCACGAATTCTGTCAATAGATTTCAGTCGATACTCTCTAATTCGACCAGACTTGCCAGCGGATCGTAACCTCGGCCGGCAGAGACTCTCTGCGCTACCCATGACTTGGTTTAAAACTTTTTGCAATGAGATCCACATCGAGCTGACACGACGGTTTCCCGAATTGAACGACGAGCGAAGGAGGTACCTCAACTTGACCGCTATTATTGTGGATTTCCCCTTTCCGGTCCCCAACAGCCCATCAGAGTCCAATGGAGATGTCGAATGTGCTTCGCGGTTTGACCGCCTCTCGCAATTTATCCTTGGATATGAAACAACTCGTAAGATCGTTTTCCTTTCCTCGTGTATATGCTTATCACCATGCACGACCCTATACTATAGCCGATGATGCTGCCAGACGGGGCCGTCTAGCAGCTATGGGTACCTTTCAGTTCGACGAATTAACCATTGACGTCCTTGATGAAATAACCCGACGTGAGATGGGACTACGAGGTGCGCGTTACGAAGAATTAATGCTCAATATCACAGTCTTATTTTCCGCTACAAGATGCAACCCATTTACAGGCTGAATCAGCTATGCATCCACGAAGAAATCAAGCTAGGATGGACTTGAGCCAACTGACAGAGGCTCGCCTCAAGGCACTCGCCAGTGATGTCCAATCCGAAATCTACAGAAGGTATCTTACCTCGGAGGATCTAGTTCAGGAACTCGTCACCCCTCCCTGATTACTGTACAACCAAGTTGGTCGGTCAAATGGACTGTGGGAGATGGTTGGGAAGAAGAGGGATTGGGGATCGATGTATATTCTGGATACTACTACTAGGTCGATATTAGGACGGGTTGATTCATACCCTCTAAGTTTCTTCGTCGAAGGGCTGCCGGGGCCTCAGTGTATGTAAATATACCCTATCACTATATCTTGAGCACCTGCTCGACTGAGCGTTGAAGTGGTGGGACGGGGGTTTCATTTTTATCCCTGGGGCTCCATGGGGTACCGATGATTGCTCAATTTCATAATTGAAGCTGTGCGTGCTACAGTATGTAGGGCTTATAAGCATGACTATACTCCACTGTGCTTTAAGAGCTCTTCTCCTCGGGCCGTTGGCCGCACAGCGAATGTCCGGTCCCGGTGATTCTGGTCCGTGCGTCGAGTGCGTGCAAGCCACGGCTCCGAGAGCGAGTCATTCTGACTCGGAATTTGTTGTGCAATTGTTCGATGCATGGTTGGCACGTCTTCTTGCCGTCAGCGAGGACAACGGCACGCTGGTTGCTCCGTGCCTCAGAAGCCCTTTGCTGGATAATGGGCCTTCAGTTGCACTTCAAGGCCACCTACTGTAATGTAAAGCAATTCCACGAACGAGACACGCCTCGAGCACGCAAAAAACGCGGTGCTTTTAGACGAGATCAGTCTGAAAGAATTTGGCCGTTGCCAGAAGTGACTCGAGCGACCCAGAGTCGTTCTTTTGCTATCGCAGCAGACTTTTAGAGAGTGCTCTGTGCGGGTCCAATCCCGACTTGTGCATCGACAATAAGATTGTTGAGATTAGAGCTCAATATCGGCCTGGAACACTCGGACGTTGAACTTGAAAGCTTGAACGTTGTTGAACATTTTCGAGCGGCGCGTTAAAACGCGTCAACAATGCCAAACATCAATATAAATACAGCCACGACCGCGTTGAATCGTCGTTGGTACCCCGTCTCCCTTGCTCTCAAACCACCACCATCCTCCCAAGTTACCAAGACTTAACGACTTATCTTCTCCACAACTTCTATCACACCCAAACGAAATGTCCGGACGCGGTAAAGGTGGAAAGGTACGTCCTTGTGCCAGTAATCCACTCCATATCCACGCTAACTAGCTCGCTGGTCGTTGTCCCCCGCCCTTCACGACACTTTGGTGCATTGCCGTTGTTATAGGGCTTGGGAAAGGGTGGTGCTAAGCGTCACAGGAAGATTTTGCGTGACAACATTCAAGGTAAGCAAGGGTACACCTTTGTTGCTCAACTTGCTCTCTTCAGCACATGTTGTTGCACATCATGCACCATGGTCCGCCCGTTGTTGCCCGCCATCACCGACGGCAGCGTTCGTCGCGTCTGCCTCTGCTTTCGCCATCATGCCTCGTCTCGTGACCCACCAACCCCATACTCACGCAGCCTCAATCTGTCATAGGTATCACTAAGCCAGCTATCCGACGTCTTGCTCGTCGTGGAGGCGTCAAGCGTATCTCTGGTCTCATCTACGAGGAAACACGTGGTGTCCTGAAGATCTTCCTTGAGAATGTCATCCGGGACTCGGTTACCTACACTGAACATGCTAAGCGGTATGTGCCCCCTCGAAGTTCACGACTACGTTGCTGATCATATGACATTACCTCCTTGCTTTGCTCGTTGTCCACCATCCTCATTATTCTACAGCAAAACCGTCACTGCGCTGGATGTCGTCTATGCCTTGAAGCGATCAGGCCGCACTTTGTATGGTTTCGGTGCCTAAATTCCAAGCATGGTGTTATTGTCGAACCATTGTTACTGTAGTATGTAATGCTCTATGCCATCTGAAATGGAATATGTCCTGGTATGGACTGCATCGGCGTTGAATTGCTAATAAGGAAATGTATGCAAGCAAGGTTATATTCTAGTCCGCAACCTCACACGATGCCCTTCCAACCTTGACAAAGGTAATATGCCTCACTAGAGTCTGACCGGCTTGAGTCGGGTTTGATATACCGAACGTCATGGAAATTAGGCACGAGGTGGTGGGTTCTAAATTCGTGGAGTAGGGGGTGGGTGAAGTGCTTAATCCTGTAAGAATACCGTATAAGTATTCACACTAATATGTATGCGAGCAACTTACAATAGCACACCACCTTTTCGTCTTCCGATCTCATTGGCCGTTCGTAGCCTCCGTTTGGCGAATTCAAGTACCGAGCAGCATATATCGAGGCTAGATTGGACGTCTCTATCTTTGTTACCTGAGAGGTTTGCGGCCATGTCCGACAGGATGACATCGACTTTAGTCTTCGGGCCAAGGAGCGATTGGATTGAATTCGAGTGGGTCTGTGCCTGTGGGGACGTCGAAGGGGAACTGATACCAGGAGAATAGGTGGCAGAATCGTGGTCCTCGAGCGCCTCTGTAGAGGATGTATGGAGCCTGTGTTCATCTTCTTCCTGTAACAGAAGGAAATCACCCTGTATTGTGTGCACACCATGTAAAGGTGATATTTGGAGGAGGTCGATCGCGATTATAAGTGGACCATCTGTACCTTCAAAAGACCCCGAGTATAATGAGAGGTCTTCGATGTTGAGTGGGTCGAAGTCCTCCTCGGTTTCCTGTATGAGGTCTGGATTTGAAAGCTTGCTCTTTTTGGGTTTCTTCAACGCTCGACGGGTTGACCGGGGAAGGTCCTCGTCGTCAGCAACGAGGTCACCTTCGTCTGGTTCCTCTTCTCCTCGAAGTTCCTCAGTGGTCTGTTCGGCAAGTTCTCCCACATCTTCTCCAAAGTCAGCGCTCGTAGCCGTTGAACTCCCTGACTCTCCCCAAAGCTGAGCAACAACCTGTGACCAACCACCTGGAGCTGCACCGAGGTCAACAACAACTTTCACATCCTTCTTCGTCAAAAACCCTCCTGCAAGTTGGTTCATCTCCAATAATTTGAACGCGGACCTGGATCTGTACGACGCCGAAGATGTGACATTGGTTCCCAAACCAGACTTCGCAGTGGGACCATCCTTCCAGGCTGTCTTCCGACTCGTCGGTGACCGAGATGAGTTATCCTTCACATTTCCCGGAAAAGGTCTGGAACTCGACCCAGAACCAATGGAGGAGTTTCTTAGCTTGACATAGGGATCTCTTGATTGACGTGCTAGCCAAGCGGCTGAGGACTTGCGTTTAGAGGAAGAAAGAAGACGAGCAGTTGCGTGGAACGAGAATGGCATCCACGCGTGGGTGCAAATTGATACAACATCCAAATCAAGAAACGGGCCGAAACTCCGCAGGCGGTTGTTTGGCTATAGCTTGAAGGATAAACAGAGGATACGGTCCGCCTCATGCGGACTCAATGTCCACTCTTGGTCCACTCAAACAGAATAGTAACAGCATGATATACAAGTACATCAAACTCTATGGCTGTGATCTAGAGTTCTTCATCCTTCAACCATTTGGATATCACGTACCACGCCTCCTTGGGTTTATCGTAAGGTACCATATGGCCAGCTCCCCAAACCGTCACAAAGCTCAACAGCTTAGATCTCTTCACCTCACCAGCTGCTGGCGCTTTTACACCGTCAGCGGTCTCCCCAATCGACCACTCTCGCCTCCCACCAACTCTTTGCCAAGCACTGTTACCACTCCATCCCAATTTCTCAACCCATCGCCAATTGGCAACCCAATTACACTGCCAATCTAAGGTTCCAGCGTAGATTAACACTCGCACACCTCTCTCCAACAATTCGGAAACATAGTGTTGAGTGGGAGAGTTCCATTTGTCCATGTGAGAGGCGAAAGAACGGCCGACCGTGGAGGAGCAGCCCGTGTGGTTGAGAGGAGATGTTACACCGAGAGATTTGCGGAGACTGGGTGAGTTGAGATAGTCAGATATAACAGAATTTTCTGCGTAGCAGAGGTCTCCAATGCAAGGCTAGTGGAGGAAGGACTAGTCAGGTCTGGATACAGAGAGCTTTGAACACACCTTGGAAATATCGTATACGTTCCTTCCACTATCCCACATCGCCGTCGATAGCTGGCTATCGCAGAACGAAACTGCGGCTTGACAGTTCATAGCGTCAAATTGTTGGATGCAATTCTCGTTCATTAGGCGTTGACAACGGGGGAGCTGATGTGATAACGGGAGTTAGATATCGTATGCATTGCAATTGTGAAAGGGTACCAACAGCGGTTTTCATTCGAACACAGTTCGAAATGGATTGGAAAGGGACATCAAAAGATGCCTTGCCACATTCAATTTCGTATCTCCCCTCGTAGAGTCTGTATATAATAGGGAAAGATCGTAAACCTGAATTTATAAGGGAGGTTGATGAACTCACGTTGAGATATCCGTGATTCCGTTGCCGATAATGACACTCTTGAGGTTGATTGCAGGTCTTCCTTCACTGGTTGCAATCTGGTTTTGGTCCCAGATTTCGCTTGCGAAGACGGGGAGGTAGCGTCCCTACACCAACAATTTAGTGTTGACTTCAGAGAGATAGCTGAGTAGTCTGTATACCCCATAAGATTCACCCGAAAGATGGAAGGGCCTCCCAGCAAACTGGTTGAAAGTTTCGAAGAAGATGGTGACGAACGCGTGAATATTTTTCGCGGCGTCCTCTGTCGTCTCGACAGTTTCTCCGAAATCTGCATAGGAGTAACCTACACCGACTCTGCAGAGGCGAGAAGTAAGTATATGCAAGGACGGCGGTTAGGGGAGTGGACATACGGTTGGTCAAGGAAGAATATGTTGGTTTCCTGATTCCATGAATGAGGGTTCCAAACAGTTCCGTTCGAGGAAACATTTTTCATGTCAATGCTGCAGGGACCTTGATACGATTAAGTTCAGTCGGGAAGGGAGGTTGAATCTTTATAAACATACCAAGCTCCATGAGCAGTCCAAGGGAGGACGAACATCCAGGTCCTCCATTGATCCACATCATAACATCGTCTGTGCCTACGATTAGCTATGGTCACAAATATTTGAAAGGCTAGGGTACCAGTATCTGGTGACCTCCGGCTCTCGAAGAAATAGAAGAACAGATGTTTGGCGCCATAATCAACATCTAGGTATCCCGTGTAGACACTACACCCGAATCAGCACCAGAACCTAAAAACACCAGCAAGACTCACTTGACAGTAGGATCACAGAAGTCGGACTTCTTAACGCGAACCTGGTGACTAGGAAACCTCGGGTGCGATAGCACCGTAAAGGCATCTACGTCCAACGAGTTCAACCGCAATGTTGTAATTGCGGTCTCCCTCCCAGCCTCGTTCTTGTGTTTCCCTTCTCTAGCATGGCCGCTACACACCGATTCCCCGTTATCCAGCCCACTGTTCATCCACATGACGTGATCATCCGCTCGGACTTGATCGTTGATAACCAGGGCAGAAACGCCGTGTTCGTGTACAGTGTTTTGTGGGGTAATTGAACATGTTGCCGTTAGAAAGATACTAGAGATGGCGACACATCTCAGGAGGACACGCAATGGCGAAGAGTTTACGGTCATCGGATGACCTGCTCAACAATGCGGAGAAGGATCAAGGAAGGCGTTGAGGTGAAGCGGACTCGGATAAGGCTGAAGCGCTACTGGCCGAATTTCCCATTCCCATGCTGAGAATACCCGTTAGCAATGAGGTGATTTGATTGCTGAGAACGAGTGGACTGGATATAATTTGTGGCGGGTGAAAATATATCTAAGGTTGGAACATCGTGGTGGTCTGCTGAGGGGTTGTTGACAGTTGTACGACATAACTTTGTAGCAACTTTGTAGATCCATGTATAAATAAAGATTGTTCTCCCCTCCTCCTCTTGACTTTGAACACCTGCATCTACTCATTCTAAACGCTATCGCATGTCTGCTGGATTTATGTCAAGGGAATCGCCATTGCTGTGAGTCAAACCACTTGCTCAGAAGGAAAGGTTGTTTAGTTTACGAGTAAGCAAATCGCAAGAATGCTGCTGGAAGCCAACCGTGTCAGATGCGTTGCTGCTCCTGCAACAGTAAGTATCGACTCGGAGTCGGCAACATTCATACTTTCCGACATAGATATTGGTCCACCCTTGTCTGAATCCGACCTAGTCCAGACAAGAGTGGGGCAATCGCTATCTCGTCGTTCGAGGATAGACATGGTATCATTACTACAAGCGATGACCAACCGGGATGTTTGGAAATCAAATAGCCTTGGAGGTACGCGCTGGGCTTCGGGTCCAACATGAATTGTCGATATTCTGAAGCGCTTACCAGCTCAGTGTCGGATATTGTTATACGTGTGCGTGTCTCCAGAACTTAATGCAAATAGCTATTTGAGTCTCTGCACCCCGGGGCACCTCCGATCCAATTACGCAGGGGACTGGCAGACTTGGAGGGATTCAAGCCCGAGGAAGATTCGGAGGCAAGCAAGTCCTAATAAATGTGATGAGCTTACAAGCTTATGGGCGGGATGAGGATTTTAGGGCTTTTACTGTCATTGTAAACAGGTTTTTCGTGACTCTAGCGAAAGGCGCAAGTGCTTGCGAAAACTTGTTGCAGTAAACAAAGATAAATGATCGAGGGTGGCTATGTCTGGGTTTGTCTCTCCCGTTTAAACCAAATATCGCGTCTTTAGACTCTGATGTCATCTCATCACACATCCCTCCCTTCGACGTTGACAACCTCAGATGATCCTCCAAGCTTTAGGGCTATACAAGACCCTGTAACTATACCTAATGTCGCTCGTGATGCAGGAGCCGCTTCTACTGTCCCTAAAACGACGGACAACACGAGTGGCGCGCCACCCTCTCTCGTCCAAGGGTACAAGCAAGTCGAGTCCTTTGGTCCATCTGAGGACTATATCACGGACGAAGATATAGACGAAGAGACCGTCTATGTTACACTTGATTTGGGAAACATCGAGCCTACCCTTGTGCCTAGTTCGACGTCATATCGTCTTGTCGTGAGTCAATTTCTTGTTATTTCGAATGTCCGGTTATACGAGTGGGCATACAGGGCCTTGAAACACCCACCCCGTACCTTCAACTTTCTGGCACGATATTTAAAGGCACACACAATGAACTTCTTGGCTCGGAACTCTTGTTCACAGATGACACAACTCAAGGTGGGTCCTCCCTCCCTGTATACACAGATTCGTCCCTTTACCACCGCATACAGACTGGTCAAAACGGACATTAACACATGTCACCAATACATCGCATCGCATTACGTTCAAAGAAGTTCGATTAACACCCAAACCACTTCCACAAACCGGGGAACCTATCGCCTCACTTCCATCAACGTTTTCGATCCCCCCATTCTTCTCTTCAGACGCATCGTTCCTGGGTTCAAATTTGCATTCATTCCCCTCCGGATCCAACCTCTCAACGCAGCCAAACCCATTCACCAATTCAGGTGCTCACCCTACTACCACGCCCCCTTCCACCTCAAAATCAAAGGCAAAATCCAAGTCCAAGAAATCCAAGAATAAAGGAAAACAAAAACAAACTGCCGCTGAGCAATCCAACACCGACGCATATATCGCTCCAGGATCTGAATTATTTTTTGACAGTGCTGATGGGATGGCAGGGTATCATCACCCAGAATCACCAGAAGATTCGTTCATCGGGCACAGCGGGTTCGGAGGAGGTTTTGGATTTTCTGGCTTCGACCCTGGGTTCCGTTCTGGTATGGACATAGGTGAAGGCCCAAGCGGGTCATTATACACTATGAGCCATGGACCGAGGAATGATTTCGAAGACGTGGACGTGGATATGTTCGGTACATGAGCTTGAGCGTACCAGTATGTTGAAGTTCGGATTTCTCTGTTCATAATTCGAATGAGTTTACTCCCACTGATCAAGGTCATGAAGGAACAAAGGATATGCACCCCTTCAAAAGTATTGCTGATATGTATATCCCAAACACAAGAATACTTGAGAGTAGTAATAAGACGTCGTGGATCGAATATAAAAAGGTGTCGTAAAGGAGTGAACGACTAGGGCGAGGTGAGGAAGACAGTCCGGAGACAACAAGGACGACCAAGAAGACGAGAGAAAAAACGAGTGCGGAGGATGGCGGGTTGCTTAATCATATTCCAAGGGTATAAACTTTAACAATGAAAAAGGAATTAAACAAGGCGAACGATATCGAGTTCGCCCATGTTGAGGAAGGGGGGGATATACAAGATGGGTAGCGCCCAAAATACCATTTTTCATGCTTATCGTCGTCCTGTGCTTCTGCCGTAACCGACTTGAAGGGAGTCCAACTCAGCCTCGAGTTGCTTGATAGCACTATGTGCCAACTCGAGGTCTTTGTTGAGACGATCACGTTCGGCAATAAGCTAGAGAAAAGAGTCATGTAAGATAAGGATCGGAAGCGCGTAAAGAAGAGAATTTACGTGTTGTTCCCATTGTCTGAATCGCGCTTCCTCTGCCTTGACTTGCTCAGTGAATCGCTTCCTGAGCTGCTCTTCCTCCTCCTTGAACTTGGGGTTATCCAACTTCTTAACCTTGGGCTCGCCAAACTTGCGGGTTTCCATTTGTTGTTGGCGGTAGTTCTCGTAGTGCAACTCTTCGCTAGTCGAGATAAGGTCTAACATGTGCGTGCGAATCAATAAAGACCGCAGCTTCTTGAAGTCGCAGTGGTTCTCGTTCTCGACTGCAGGTTTGCTCCATCAGAATACAACCTCCGGTCGCATGAAGTAAACTTACCCTCAGCAACGCCCCAAATATATTCACGACCCTTAACAACACGACCATCAGGAGTCTTCACGTCCTCTGTTGAACCAATGATGGAGAACGGCATAGCGTCAATAAGGACGCGGGCATGGTCGGCGTTCTCATCGTCGGGCTCGATAGGGGGCGTGTAGATGCGGATGCCTTGAGCAGCAATGACCTCACGGACCTAACCGCAGAGAAGGAAATGTGAGAAAGAAGAAGTCGAGAAGGCGGGAGAACGAACGCGTTGTTTGAAGACGAAGAGGTCATTCTGGGTAAGGGTGTCTGCTTTGGCAACGACAGGAATAAGATTGACGCGTGTCCCAAGACGCTTCATGATTTCGATGTCGAGGGGCTTCAGGCTGATGTGCGGGTTTTTAGAGTGTGATACGGATGGTCACGGACAGAAGGCTTACGTGTGGCCGGTGGGTCGGATGAAGTACAAGCAAGCGTGAACACGGAGGTCGGTCTTCTCGCTTCGCTGGGGCTGTTGCTCCTGTCGCATATATGCTTCGTGTTGGTCGTCGATGAACTCAACAATCGGCAACCAGGAATCGCGATTGTTCACGTAGTCACCGAACCCAGGAGTATCAATGACCGTAAGCTTGACCTTGAACTGCTTCTCCTCAAGTTCAGCTTTAATAATCTCAATCTCCGTCAGTTTGTCCATCTGCTTGTGGAAGCGTTTGGCGTAATTTTTTGAGGCCGAGAGTTCGGTGGAGAAGAGAGTGTTGATGAGAGTCGTTTTACCCAACCCGGATTCGCCTTTTGACGGAGAAAAAGTGAGAAAAGCTCATTGAGCAAGAGGGGGATACTGGAGAACTCACCGACAACCATGATAGTGAAATGGCCGCCGCGCTTCGCGACTATTTTGTGTCGCTAACAGGGAGCAAGGTCGGTCGCGAAACAGAAAAAGGCCAAAGGGTGAGCTTACCTGGTTGGGGAGGTTGGCAATACCAATGCCATCGGTGACAGGAGCGACGTTAGCCATGGTGAGATGAGGGAAAGGGCGGGGAAGGGAGCAACAACGGCTAGCAAAAACGAAGTTGAGCAAAAATGGTTTGACAACTTTCCTTCTGTTTGCCCTTGTTGATCCAGTGGCGCTTCCCCCCGAATTTTCTCACACTTCGTCCCTTTCTTGGCCCTCGATCTCCAACATTCCAGGGTCGCGTCTGGCGTGTTCACCGTCTGGGACGATGAGCAGAACCGAACAACGATATCTATTGCTCCGTGGTGTCGGAGCACTCTCGACGAGACTGAAGGCTCAAGTGAGGCTCATTTTTCGTTGAGGGGCCAAATTCCAAGTTGACCTTCGTACCTTCAAGTTTTTTCTTTGCATTCCACAGAAATGTTGTCTTTTCTGATCAAGTGTACTTACAGCACGCAAACTCGTGTGCGCTGGGTGTAACGAACCAGGGCTGAAATGGTCTCTATCTCCAGTCAAGGTCCTGATTAGCTCAGGGATCAATCCTATTTTTCTCTTTTACATGCAGCAGCCGAAGAACTGGGGGGCTCACTTTGCCGCCCGTTCTCTTTGCTCAAGACCTTTTTCCGCACTCATGCAGCAAGAGTTATTACCCACAGCTGATAGGTAGGCTGCCCTCACGATTGTTGGTCACTCACTGAAGATCTGTCGCATGCTTCAGGTGCACAACGACCGAGCGATGGTCAATACTACAACAATTGCCTGGGGCCCACGTATCGTCGTCTGCTCCTGCGTCCGGAAATCAGAACTGGGAAGCCCCACACGAACACCTTCCGTTCGAGATTTTAAGTGACATCTTCCTTCTCTGTGCGGCCGAACGGCTCAGTCTCCCACCTCTAAAATCCGAACCTCGTTTGCTCATCACAAGCGTCTGTTCGGCCTGGAGGGAAGTCGCCTTAGCCACACCGCAGCTATGGAACGACGTCCTTCTCCTTACACCGCTTCGGCGTCAGCGCATCACCCCACTTTCGGATGGAACGTATTCGCTGATGCGTGAGTCTAATCCACCATTTCCCCACCTAGAACTTTGCCAGTCATTACTCTCAAGAAGTTCTAGTGCAAACTTGCGCATGAGAGTTAGCAATTTTCGTCATGGTTGGCCCTACGATCTGCTCGAAGACATAATTCTACCGACTGGCGACAGACTCAAGTCACTTCGCGTTTTTCTCACTCGCGATCAAATGGGGCAGTTTTGTTCAATGGCAGAGTCGTTCGTTGCACTCGAGGAGCTGGATATTGGGACGCACCTCGATGGTATGGAGAACTTGACGTGGGACCAACCCAAACGAGTGTTTCCTGCGCTGAAATGGTTGATGGTCCAGGCTATGCCCTTACTTCCCTCGTTCATCCAATTCCCGCTTCATCAGCTTACCAAACTCCGGTTCAATTCGCCGATATCTTCGATGGCATCCTTTATGCTCCTTTCCTCTTGCACCGCCCTTCAGCACCTCAAGTTACATCTTTCCCCTGCGCTAATATTCTCGACCCATCTTCACGCCAACGCCGAGATTTTTCTGCCCAACTTGCAATCATTGGAGCTTCACATTCATCACTCTGCAGATTATAGTGATTTCCTTGGCCTCTGGTCCTGCCCCCAACTTACACATCTCGAATTCAACCTTCCGGACAATCTCTATCAAAACCAGGAGCTCGCGTTTATTCAGCTTCTCTCTCGCGCTCCTGAGCTCAAAGTACTTTGGATTGATGGAATCGCGATGAACCCATCGTTCAAGCTGGATAGCCTCGTCAAGAAGGCTACCAAGCTGGAAAGCTTAACCCTCGGTCCATGCGGCTCACTATGCCCATTACTCTTCCAATCGATCGCAGAAAGGAAGGGTCTAGGTCTCCAAGTCAAAGAAATACATGCTCCTATAGGCGATTTTAAGCCATTCGAAGCCGTCCTCGACTCATTTCCCGAACCACCATTTGATCTGTACGTGAGGCGAGACCCTCCCCTCAGGTTCATCGTTTATCGGTGCCCTGAATTGGACGACAAGCAATGGAAAAAGGTGGAGGAGTATCGGCGGCTCGGTCTCGAGTTTGACATCCAACTGTTGTTGCCCGGAGAAGTTTGGTGTAGATACCGAAGGATGAAGACAGAAGAATGGGGTCGGGTTTGAATACTTGAATTTTTTTTTACGTACGTTGTCTCTATACCTAAGTTCCAATTCCAATTCCAGTCCGACCCTCCCCATTTGCGGTGCCGTCGCAGAAACCAAAGTGAGTTCGGACATGACATATTACCGCCTCTTCATTTTCCGTTACCGCCGAAGTGTCCGTCTCCATAGCCTTGATATCAGGTGAGTGTTGGAAATCAAATTACAGTGAAACCTGAGGTTTATGTCCGGTTTGCAGCGAAAATCTGCTTGTTTGAGATGCTCATGGCGGTGGATCCTTCACAATGCAGCCCTGAAAATCACAAACCTGATCCCATTGCGTGGTCGTCTGTCATTGATAGACTGTCAAAAGTCTATTTTGGCTTCCCTCACACGGAACTTATAGCTTCACTCATGACAGCATCGACATCAACCTAAGGACGTTTTCCTTGTCTTCTTCAACTTGTCTTGATTTGACCGTCTACAGTATTGAGGATCAGATCAACTGCACCACCTGTGCATACCAATCTTAGGTACGTATCCATCATGGAGGTGAATCGTCCCAGATAATTGCCAATCTTCCAAGATAATCCACGATTACTCATGGCACGGAGACAAGTCTAGGCGACCCCGATTACGATGACGCCAGCCATGAACTTGGGGAGCGGTAAGTGGAAAATCGGATATTCCACGAAATAGGTGCCTGCCGGGCGCAGCCAATAAATCCTCAAAAGAGGCCATGGTAAGACCCCAACTACCTCTCACCTTTCAAGGTTCCCTCCTCTATACGTTTACTCTCCGGCAGATTCTACCTCGCTCTTCTTGAAGGTCTAGGTCAACATGCGGTTTTTGTTCTCGCTTCCTCTTCTTGCTTTGAGTCTACTATTTTGTGGACTGAATGTCTCGGGTTCTCCGACGCTCGAGGGGGATGTTGCAAGGCGTAGCCCTGCTTTCAACCCTCTGACGAACGCACAGAGGTTGGCAAGAGGCCTTCCGCCAAATCCTCCGGTGCGACGGACTGGTATGTTTGCGGCTTCCACTCTCTCATCTACGGTATCGTTCTCACTATTATTAGGTGCCGTTCTTAAGCCATCGCCGTCTCCAGTCCCTGGGAGCAAGTACTATGCGACGATTGAAGCCCGGACTGATGATGGGAAGACTGTGGCCAAGCTTGGGCAAGTCGACAAGGGGATTTATCGATTCCTTGCCAAGGGTCAATCGCCGGCTAAAGTGTCATTCTCCTTACCTACGTCTAACTCTGGGTCAAATCTCCGCCTGACGGACGTGGTATGCGAATCTCAGGGTGTATGCGTCTTGTCTACTTACTCTATGCTGCCCCAGAATACAAACGTCCCAGAGTTCCCCATCATCGGTCTCGTTGTCGGTGATGGAAACACTGACCAGAATATCAGGCATGGCTCGTCGAAGTAAGTTAATTTGCGAACTTAACTCTTCATTTATAACTTCCCCGCTCGCTCCTTAGTTACCTCCAGTTCGTCGGGATCAAAACAGGGAGTGAGTCCTCGAGATCCACCATAAATTCCTGGTCATCAACTAACTCTCCTTCAGCTTCACCCAACTCAACTCCACAATTCATCCCAAACTCGTATTCGGACTTTACCAAAAAGCCCCAGGTTGCTGAATCTGACGTTGTATGTTCTATTCGCTACCCTACGGGTTCGCGTTGACTTGTCACCCAGTGGTCAATTGATCTCAAGACGCTGACTTTGACTCCTCAATGGATTAATACCGATGGATGTGCGTCTGTTCTGTCCTCCTATCGTGATTTCCGTCTCTTATGATGACGTCATACGCAGCTAAACCGGACGTGCACATCCTGATCGCCAATGGTAATTTCTTTGTGACTGGAGACGTACAGGAATGGACGAAGAAAAACGGTAGTGGTACTTCTGTTGTAAGTTTCTCTTCATAGCCTTCTCAGAACTTTGGCTCAACGATCTATATCTCAGAAATTGGTGTTGGTTTGGGCATAGTAGGGTAGGGTACGGAGATGAATGGACTTCCCCTCTGGGTATTTATTGAACGAACTCTTTTTTTTCATCGGACAATATCCCTTTCTATATCTTCTTGATGTATAGACTGTACTCTATGACAGACCTGTATTTCATGGACTTTTCCTAGTTATATGTTGGCATTGACATTCCGCTAGGTAAGCTTGCGAAAAGTCAAATATGAACTTGGCCTGCTTTGGGACTCGCCTTTCCGGCTGTGTTTCCATCTGATCAACGTTCTATTCAAATTGATAGTCTCGAAAGTTGACAAGGCAGCCGAAGTCATGAAGATCTCGAACGAAAATGAAGCGTCCATGTTGGCTCGTGTCAACGCCATAGTAACTTTAGAGCCCCGTAATGACCCAAGTACGTGTGTAAGTAGTGTCGCCTGAACTAACCAGCTTGACATCGCTGCCGTCTTCGTCCTTGACGCCGAAAACATTCGTCGAGGTTGTGACAGGGCGGATTCTAGGATACAATAAGTTTCACAGAGAGTAACTGAGCAACGACTCACACGTAGTTATCACCACTTGGGTTGATGTAGAACAGCATATTCGCTGAGCCATTCACTCTAGAGCTAGTGGAGGCGCCGTTTTGCACATCGGCAGTCTTGGACCAAGTCGTGACATAATAATGATTGTCAATGGTCCATTCGTTCACGAGAGTGTATTGGACCCCATCGCCCGTTTCAACCGTAGGAACAAGGACCCATCTATACTGTTGGCCGTGCAAATTAATACAGATGTCAATTGGTCGTGAAGCCTTACCCAGTGAAGAAGCAACCCGCTATCAGTGCATTTTTTCACGATCAAGGGGGAGTCATTTGTTTGATTTTGAACAGTCAAGAGGAGGGTTTCGTCGTTGGAGTCCGCGATTTTGCAAACAAAAGGCAGATAGTGATCACTTGCGGGAGTGTAGCTGCATACAAATGGCACAACAGCTGCGTTGTGACGGGCCGTCAGCCCCGACGAAATCAAATCAAATGTACAAAAGGCAAAGACCTACCTGCAGGGTGCGTTGTGTATGCCGGGTGCCCTATGATCTTCAATAAATCCCCGATAAACCCAGAATGGGTAGTAATTGAGATGACTTGAAGGGAGTTGTATTAAGTAAGACCGAGATTTCCTGGGTCATGATGCATGATGGACGACCTACAATTCCCTGAGTTGGGGTCGGTAAATGCCCTCCTCAATATCTCAATAGCCCTCGCTTGTACGTCTGAATGAAGCTCAGCGCGGTCATAATCGTTTGTCCACATTTTGTCATCTTCTGTGAACCCGTCCTCAAAGTTGTACTCGGGAAATACAGTGTGAATAAACGTCTTGGTGAGACGTTCTTGGGGCTTATCGTGAGTACACCTCTCGCGAACTTTCTGCAGAATCATTCGCGATCAGGACTGTAATCAGTCAATAGTAGGGACTGCTCACCTCGACGATCAGGGACTTGGGTAGGGTTGTAGCGGGCACAGTGTAATCGTCTGGGGCCACATTTTGAAGCCGACCGAAGGTTATGGTGTTCGTTTCCATACACCTCGTCAAGGGGCTACACCACGAGGTGGTGGGAAAACGCATCTTGTTTTGAAGTTCTGTTCTCCAGACCGCATTGACTGTGATAACTTCCATGAGGCCCTCTTGGGTTAGATGTGGGTCAGCTGTTTTAAGGTGTAGTGGTGAGCCGTTTACTGAGGGTCGATATTGACATCACGTACGGCCTCTGGCATTGTTGACATCGTCGTCTGAGGAGGGGCCGAGGTTATCTAAAGGTGTTCGAGATTGCAATCAAAGTCTGGCTTTGTGGCCAAATGAACGTTTCACTTACGGACACCTTCACCATGTCTTGCAAGAAAGAATACTTTATAGAGAGTACCCGGATTACCGGATTTGTTGCGGCTATCGATAGCACTCCAGAGATCGTCCCATGTCAGTTTCTTATCCAAACCAAAACGCGGTGGGACCTGGAAGCTTGGTTTGAGGTAGTGTAAGCGCCAGGTACGATGAAGTACTGACCATTTTATCTGTTTTGTTCCCGCCTGCATCTTCGGTAAAATATCCGTCCACGTACTTAATGGGCACGATGAGCGTCAAAGGGGCTGGTTGTGGATAGTAAGAAGCACACCTTGAATGGGCAGAGCATCTCGACAGCTTGTTCAGTGGGTAGGTTAGTACTAGCGGGAGAGAGCAGTGTGGTGCTATATATACGATGCTGATGTTGTGCCACCTGAATCTGGGATAAGGATCGACGGGAAATGCCACTTGAACTAGGGGGAGATGATAATCATGTCAATCGACCGCCGTCTGGACGCCTAGATTCGGACATCGACGAATGTAAATGCCTGCATACGTACAATTCCGAAGACCAAGGCCTTCCTATCTCCTCCGCCAACCATTTATTACCCCGATTCCATACTAGTTAGCAATACTTCAGGGTTCCTGAGGAGATCACAAGAACAAGCCATCCCCGAGAGCTCGACCGTGCCAGTGACTGCACGTTCGCCTTGGAGGGAGAAACACGGAAAGGAACATTCTAGACCTGTGATAATAACGAAGGTCCTACACTCTGTCATAGGATCAGATTGGTGAGCGTAGTGCCCGTCTCATGATTATCGCAAAACCTGTTCTCGGCCGCTTCATGTAAGGCCCTAGAAAGATTAATGCGGCATCTGCATGTCAGGCCATGTTGAAATGAATAGAGAGTTCACGCACCTGACCATTTTTGCCCAGGCAACTAGTGGAATCGCCCTCGTAGTAAGACCACTGCAAATTATCGTCCATGCCAAGCCTGGTTAATCCTCACAAGGTGGAATATTCTTGCCGAGGTATCCGTTTGTGAAAAGCCATCCCATTGGAACGATTCGAAGAACACATTTGGACTTGTACGACTCGGTACGAGGACCAGCGTCAACCTTTCAGAAGTTGCTAAAGCTCTTTGAGATTCAAGCTTCAAGCTATGCTGAAATCCGGTTGAGGTCTTTCTAGTCAAGTTGGCGCACGAGTATCATAAAATCCAGCGAAAGACGGTCGTTTGAATAAGTAGAAAATCTTGCACTGTCAGCAAACTGTAAGAGATGCTTCGGGATGACGCCACCGCATGACCCTGAATCGCCTCTTGTTTAGCGCTTTGTAAATCGCACGGACCACTAGTGGACCACTTCATCATCCACCACCCGACTCTCAATTTCGCGATAGCCTATGGGACTCTTGGGATAACAAAACCCCTACGAAACAAGAATTGGTGACATCATACGGTAAGTTTAATATGCTGCGTGCATATGCGTCAGGGTCTTGGCAGTTGAGCAACCTCGCATTGACACTATATAGATCTTGAATAGGACCGCCGCAGCGTCAGGATCGTCATTACGAATCGTTCGGTGCCAAGGTCAACCATAATTTTGTGCTGCGGCACCATAGCGACCAAATGTCGTCCTAACATCTGCGCAGCCAGCTCGGACTACGCTCAGCGTTGGCGCGACCCTTTTTCGCGCTGCGCGTCTATCAAATGAACTATTTTTCGCGATCGCGCCCTCGTACGACTTTAGGACAGGTCGGAATGATTCACTCGAGTCGTATAGTACGGCGTAGTTTCGCCTGCTGCGGTATAATCTAAAGGGCCGTTGAACCAGGACGCCGAGCCCGGTAGCCCAGCGACGAAGAAGTATAAATGGGTCGGGCGAAGGACGACAATTCCTCGCCTCTCAGCACCCCCCAAACTACTCCTAGCTCACTTTTTTCTGAACTCGTCCAGCGCTTTTTGAATTAATCATAATGGACGAAGATATCGCTGCCCTCGTAAGTCTTGAACTAGCGACGAATACTTGGATGATTTCCTGACCGATCCAAACTCTAGGTTATCGACAACGGCTCCGGCATGTGCAAGGCTGGTTGTAAGTGTGCTCTAACTCGTGTCTGCAATGCAAAACTGACCATTTACTTCTAGTCGCCGGTAATGATTCTCCATCTTCTGCCTTTTCCACTCCTTACACAGAGTCGTAGGTGACGATGCTCCTCGCGCCGTTTTCCCGTAAGCACACTTTCACTGATTCTCCTGTTCAGTCGATTTATAGTTATATTCCTTTCTCAGGTCCATCGTCGGTCGTTCTCGCCTTCCGGGCGTCATGGTTGGAATGGGCCAGAAGGACTCTTATGTTGGGTACATATCCTTTCTTTTTCCAAATATACGTCTGGTTGACCCACCCATGATTCAGCGACGAAGCCCAAGCCAAGCGTGGCATTCTTACTCTTAAGTATCCCATCGAACACGGCATCGTCACCAACTGGGACGACATGGAGAAGATCTGGCACCACACGTTCTACAATGAACTCCGCGTCGCTCCCGAGGAGCATCCCGTTCTCTTGACAGAAGCCCCATTGAACCCAAAGGCTAACCGTGAAAAGATGACTCAAATCATGTTTGAAACGTTCAACGCGCCCGCTTTCCACGTAGCTATTCAAGCTGTCCTTTCACTTTACGCGTCTGGTCGCACGACCGGTATCGTTTTCGATTCCGGTGATGGTGTCTCTCACACTGTCCCCATCTATGAAGGATTTTCCCTGCCTCATGCGATCTTGAGGTTGGATTTGGCTGGAAGGGATTTGACTGATTATTTGGTCAAGACTTTGGTTGAGAGGGGTTATAGTTTTACGACTTCTGCGGAGAGGGAGATTGTTAGGGATGTCAAGGAGAAGTTGTGTTATATCGCCTTGGACTTTGAGCAAGAGCTCCAAACGGCGGCGCAGTCATCGGCTTTGGAGAAGACTTATGAATTGCCGGATGGTCAGATCATTACCATTGGCAATGAAAGGTATGTTACATATTTTAAATCACATTCCTTCTTCCGTACTGACCCAACCGTGCTCAGGTTCCGTGCTCCCGAAGCTCTCTTCCAACCTTCCCTCCTGGGACTTGAAGCTGCTGGTATTCACGAGACGACGTAAGTCACCTTTTCGTGTTCGTTCCGGAAACATATATTGACACGGCCATAACAGGTACAACTCTATCTTCAAGTGCGACCTTGATATTCGTCGTGACCTCTACGGCAATATTGTTATGTCCGGCGGTACCACCATGTTCCCTGGTATGGCAGATCGTATGCAGAAAGAGTTGTCTGCCCTCTCTCCCAGCTCCATGAAAGTGCGTTTGTTTCCTTGCCCCTGACTGGTTCAGTCACTGATCATAACATCTCTACCGCTCGTTCCAGGTCAAGATCGTCTCTCCTCCTGAACGCAAATATTCCGTTTGGATTGGCGGCTCCATCTTAGCCTCTCTCACTACCTTCCAAAATTTGTGGTGCACTAAACAAGAGTATGATGAAGCTGGTCCTGGTATCGTCCATCGTAGTGCGTGCTCCTCGTTGCTCTGTTCGTCTTGGGTTCCATGCTGATACCTGACTTCTGCTTTGCAGAGTGCTTCTAAGCACAAGGTTGTTGGAGATGATGTGGGAGGTCGGTTGATCTGATGGGGACGGTTGTTTAGTGGTCGGCCTAGGAATAGTTGAACTCTTCCGTTTGTCGACGCCGTGTTCTTGATCGTTGTGTATGTTGGGTAGTTGAACTTTCCAACGCGTATAATGTGGTTGTTGAATCTCGGCGTCTCTGATTATCCCTGATTGCGCTCAAGTGCTTGTATACCCGTCCTCCAGCAGATCTCCCGTCAGGAAGGTGAAAAGTACTGGCATTATCAGGAATAGCTTTAAGCGACAACGAAATCGACACAGCTTTCATAAGTCTGCTTGTTGTAACCATACCACCACCACTGAATTGCACATTGTCCAGCTTTCGAACATGTCGTGCCCAAGTTGCTAGGGATGGTGACGTTGAAGTCGGCTGCGTGCGAAGTTGAAACTCAGTGTCAGAATACGGGCACTGGTGTATGAAAGAGCTTACATTCATTGGGGGGCCATTCGGAAGGGCCGAGTGTATCGTTGGCATAGACGGACCATGATACTAAAGGAGCTCCGATGGGTTCTTGGGTTGCGAGGTTGAACTGGGACAGCTTTAACCCAGATTTACTACAAAGTTAATCGTAGACTTACGATGGAGACGTTCTAACACGTCTCTGCATGAGCACGAAGACATATGGATGTAAGAAATGAACTCACAGCATATCCGGTGTGGTGTGCTGCGATGTCTACATGGAACGGAACGACTTGACCAGCCTTGTAAGTTTGAACGTTCGATTTGTTGTCGTCAAACTAGATAAAAGATAGGTGTATATTAGGCATATCAGCCCACCCTAAGGAGAAAAAAAGGCATACCTGCAGACCGCGACAGAAGAAGAGGTGGCAAGCAGTGGCGTTGTAGCCTGAATCAGTTTTGGCTGCAGCACTCTCGATCTAGAATTTCAACCGAAGACAATCAGATACATGGAAAGAGTCGACCAATGGCGGCTTACAGGACCATGATCATCTTGTGACAAAGGTCAGCAAAGGTATGAAGAGTAAAAGATACTGAGAGCATACCCTTCTTCAAGACGCCATATACACCCTCGCCACATGCAGCTTGATTCGCAGCGCCGATCTATAAGTAAAGCACTCGATAAAGTTCATGGGTGTTGGAGCCCATGGCAAACATACCGCTCGGGGTTTTGGTTTGGTGATGACGCCATGGCCATGGGCCGATGCTAGGAGGAGCAATACCCCCAAGGCAGAAAGTTGGAAAGCATACAGGCCCTTGAAAGCGGACATTTTGTTCGTGGAGGAATAGTGCCTCGAGCAAAGGTTATAAGTACTTCAATGTCCCGGTTAAATCTCGTGTAAACGAGCACGTATAAGGCTTCAAGGCATGCAGTCCTCTGACGGACTGGGTGGGCACGATGGGAGAATCGAACCGGCCAGAGGAAGCAACGCTCACTCAGCACTGGCCCAATACTCCAGATAGAACGGAAAATCGTACGTCCATGTCGAAGAGTCTTCCATAGAGTAGCGGTCCGCGTAAAAAAGCATGGTGATCAGCTGTAATGCAAGGAAAAGTAGCTCAAGTGACAGCTGCCCTGATCTCGGTGATTTGTCGCAGCAAGAAAATCAGGCTTCGCAGGCGGTTTAAGCCCCATATTTGGCTTCCAAAAGGTATTTCACAGGATAGAACCAGACGATGAGATGAATTAGCGCAATGGTGCTCCTGCTCCTGAACTGAAGGTGTTGGTTGGACTCGGTTCGGGGCAAAGGTCGGAGCGGACATAATATTTACCTCGGAGGGCGTAGCCAAATATATCTGGTCCATTTGGGGCAAGCTGCCGTGATTCCGCACCAGCCTGCTGCGCGCTCGTTCAGGTTAAGCGCGAACTTCTTTTCAATTCACACAAATTGTAACAGAAGTCATCTCAGTAAACCCAACCATTCCACCTCGTTTTCTGTTCAAAATCCCGCCCAGAAGCATCACATTGCTCTGCACTCGGAGCGTGTCACGTGCTACCGCGCCCGATTGCCTCGACTCTCGAGCCTGAAGCAGTCTCTTCTTCACTACCTTCATAATCGCACTCACCGACAGGCAAATGTCAGCTGCAGCCTACCCACTACCATCTAGGCCACTAGTACCGCAAATCGCCACCACCTGCTCCTCCCCATCATGTCAGCAAGTCCTCGAATTCGCCGTTCCTGTTCCCCTTCCTCGACAGGGCACACTCCTCTACATCAAGTGCTTCAAGTGCCAGAGCACATTCCAACACGCTTTCTACCCAAACCAAATTGGTAATTCACCGAATCACTACCAAAGTCTTGGCATTAGCGGCATTCCATCCACAGCAACATCCTCACATCGATCGTCGGAGAGTTTCTCGGGACAACAACCTGCTCAGCAACAGAATCAGCAGCAGCAGCAGCCACCACGCAAAGGGAGGAAGATTGGTACACAGGATCGACCGTTAGAGACAGGGTATTACGATATTCTTGGGGTTCCGGTGAACGCGACGGGAGATGATATCAAGAAGGCTTATCGTGAGCCATATCCTTTAACCCCTGATTTATTGCCCAATACGGAACCTAGGGCGGCTTGCTATCAAGCATCACCCCGACAAGAACCCAGATGACCCTCACGCAGAAGAACGATTCAAAGAAATCGCGATTGCGTACCAGACTCTTTCCGACGAGACACTGCGGCGTAAATACAACGAGTTTGGACCGAAAGAGAGCGCACCGGAGGGTGGATTTGTAGATCCTGAAGAGGTTTTTGGTGCAATATTTGGTGGAGAGAAGTTTGTGCCAATTATTGGGCATATCAGCTTAGCAAAGGACATGAAGGCAGCTCTTCAAGAGGCGGATGAAGAGGGAGAGGATACCGGCGGCGGTAGTAATACCACTGGGCGTATAAAGGATGGCAAAGTGCTCTCGGAAGAGGAGAAGGCGAAGAAGGATGAGAAAGATCGCAAAAAGGCGGACGAGGTTTGTCAACTTCAGCCCCCGGATACTCTCATTCACCTTTATTGCATGTATAGAAAGCGAAAGCGCGCGCCGAACGCGTCGCACAATTGGTTGACACCCTCAACCACAAACTGGGCTTGTTCACGGAACAAGCGACAGGTCCCGAGGACCGCGACGTCGCCAATAGTTGGCGGACGATTTGCGAGATCGAGGCAGAGTAAGTCCACGACTCATTCGAATCTACTTCCCGATCTCAAACACGTTTTCGTTCTATTTTTGCTGCCTTTTCTCATATTGCCCCTTTGCACTTCTCAGAGAACTCAAACGGGAATCCTACGGAGCTGAGCTACTACAAACTATCGGGTTTGTTTATAGTTCGAAAGCCAAGCACTACCTGGCAACAAATCAAACGATTTGGGGTATGGGTGGGTGGTTGCATAATGTTCAAGGGAAATATCATGTCTTCAGCGAAACGTATGTCTCAGGCTGCCCATTTCCTCAGATCGGTACTTATACCTTCTCCTTCAACCATTGCAGGGTATCAACACTTCGCTCGGCCATCGAGCTCAAATCCGTGTTCGACCAAATACAAGCGGCCGAAAAGGCGGGTAACCTATCACCTGAAGAGAGGAAGAAATTGGAAGAACAAGCTGCTGAGAAGGGGTTGCAGGCTCTGTTCAAGGTGCGGCACTAATTCTCCCCTACCCTGTCCCCCCTTCCCACCCCTGTTTATATCTTGTTCCATATTCCATGCCCTTCACCTTTCGTACATCATTCTCACTGATGATCCATATTACCCTCACAGGGAACAAAACTCGAAGTCGAGTCCATCCTTCGAGAGGTCTGCGATCGAATCCTCGAAGATCCCACCCTTCCTCAGAATAAAGCCCAGCTACGAGCTGTGGCTCTCCAGATCTTGGGTGATGCCTATGCTGCCGTCAAGAAGGATTCACAGCCGGGAGACGAGAGTGAGTACGTGAAGGTTGAGACGAAGAGTAGTAAAGCGAGAGAAGCGGGAGGTAATACATCTCCAAAATATCCAAATGGTGGTGCTGGGTTTTCCACGGGTGGATTTAAACGTTAGAGTTGATAGTCCAGGATGGACTTCTTTTACGTTGGCATTATTGTTCCTCTAGACTCGGTCCATTCCCCATTTCCTTTCTCCTCAGCTACACTTATATGACTCTTTGCAGTCGGCATGACCGAACCTTTGCTCATGATCACAGTTGCTGTATGATTTTCTTGTATTATAGTAGACCCACATCCTAGTATAGTCTGCCCACTCAGACTAGCATCTGAGTGTCATTCGACGTCGAAAGGAAGGAGGAAAACTTTTGAAGGATTCTAAGGTTTTCGCTTGATTCAAGGTTCGAACTCCGACCTGGTTCACAAAGTCAAAACTTAGAGGTCACCGACCTCCACAACACCGACGCAGCGGTACTCATCAGTTCTACCATTCACGCCCAACAAGTATCGCAAAAATGCACCAGGCGGGCTGACTATTAGAAAACTGCAAAAAGTGTAAAAATGGATTGTGGGCAGGCGGGATAGAACCCAGGCTACCATTCTCACACCCGGGAGTCACGAGGCCCCCGCCCTCAGTGTAACGTGTTAATGACACTTTGACCGTCACACCAACCCGTGTCCTGTTAGCAATGGAAAAACTGTCCTCAAGTAAGGCAAGTCGTGGTTGACTGGCTTACACTTTGTCTGATTATTTTTGACCACTGCAGGCCCGGCTGGGACTGGCGTCGACCAGTGATCGATCCACCGAGCCCAAGTCAAGCTCAACATTCAATTTCTAGCTCAATAAAAGCTCGTCAGCTCTTGTTCTGACGTCTCGTCGAGGTTGCGTGTTATGTACTTCGTCCCGGTCCTATCTATGATTAGCTGACATTGCGTCTATCTAGGGACCAGTGGCAAGAACAATGGTACCTGTTCAACAAGACCCTTATACGCCACCGAAGAGAAGAGACCATTTTCACTTTCACGTTGCTTTCACATTTGCTCTCGATCCGATTCAATCAATAGTTATGGGCGTTTGGACTCCTCGTCTCTCCATAACTTTCTATCCCCTTCAAGTTCCAGAACACGGTGCAATGTTATGTATCCTGCGTGTACGGATGTTCATCGTCGGATGTAGTCCCTTGGCATCACGTCTATGGACTGCACAATCAGACGCGCGCCTAGTAGATCGGTTTCCGATTGAGAGGTGCCAGGAGGACTTGGGGCGCTTGTCACACCCATGTAAGCGCAAAGTCCGCCAATCACAGTGGCAGATCTTGGTGAGGGGCTACAGGCTCGCTCAGACGTAGGTGAGTACACCCTACCATTATCACATAAAGGAGTACTGCGAGTTCACTCGAGGCATTTTTAACGGCCGCAATAGCATAAATGTGGCGAGCCGAACAAGTTGTCCAAAATGAATTCAACGGCGGTTGAACCTAGGACAGATGCAATGTTAAACTCGTGCACATGCGATAAGGTACGCTATGACCCTTGGGAAGGTCCTCTGTTCCGATTTGCGTACCAGTTTTTATTTTTTACAAGTAAAAATAACTGCGGTTCTGGACATTCGTTCAGTCTTACGGTGACTCTCTCTGATCTTCCCCAGTGCTCTTCGGTTCTCTCACATTCTCGCTTTGAACCTTTTACCCAATTGACTGTGGATTGGTGATCAACGTATGAATAGGCGTCTGTGAACACCAAACATAGCAACTCGTGCTTGCCGTGAGGATGGTTCTATGCTACTCCGTGCGCGGACATGAAGATACCATGCGTCAAGACGAACTCCGGATTACTATCCCAACTTGATCGAGTTACTATTCACTAGGATTTCTCCTCCTAATTTTGATAGTTTGCAATCCTATGAAGAAAAAGATTTTGTCAACGAGCGGAAAAGACGCTGGGATGATCTCAAACGCCACCAGCATCGTTGGTGCGTGTCCTGATCCACTTCTGAAATCTGCCTCATATTGGTCTCTATTCAAGAGTGACCACGACTGCTTTCCTTTGCATTGCACACGGACGGCGATGTCCTCTGATCCAATGCCCCCCGAAGAACCTCCCACGAGTTTCAAGTTTGCCACGAATAGCAATAGCGATCAGTACGGCCGTACTAGTGGCCGCACAGGTACGTCCCAGATAGTCCTACCATCTCGTAATGGTTCAGCTGCAGGCCGTCAATTTGGACACCATGTCAGGCAGCTTGAATCGCTCGAAGATGAAGCCTCCACGGCCTTCCTTACACCATGGCTGGTGCTGTATTTTATCCTTTGTGCTTGATATTGTTCCAGAACTTACGACTCGGAATTGAATGGTAAGAGCAACTGGCCCTCTCTCCTCCTATAATCTCTGTGATATTTGATATTTAAAGTGACCTTGTGTACGTCCATCAGTTGAAGATCTGGGCATGCGCATTGTACCACAGAGTTCGTGAGGCTGGCGCGGGACTGCTATAACTTAGAAGGCAACTTGATCGCCATTTTAAGCGTACCGTCATCAACAGATCAAATCGGAGAGCGAAGTCCCGCACCTCCCTCTAACTTCCACAACGCCGTCCCATTAGTTTTAACATCCACGCCCAATGACCATCGCAAAAATACACAAGGCGGAGTGACTACTAGAAAATGGCAAAAGCGGGATGAAACCCAGGCTACCATTCTCACACCCGGGAGCCCCCCGCCCTCAGTGTAACTTTAACCGTTACACCAACCCGTGTCCTGTTAGCAATGAATAATCCTTCCTCAAGTAGGGTAGGTTGTGGCTGGCTTACACTTTGTCAAAGTTTTTTCTTCGAGTGGGCTGGTGGTTGACATGGACTGGACATCCACAAGTCCACGTCAGCCTCAATTTGCGTTCTATAAATGCACGCCAGCTTTGGTTCCAGTCTCCCCAGTAATCTCTACCTTGAACCACCAGGTTCTGCGGCGGACATGTGCTCTGGCTCCCGCTTTTGACATTTCTTCGTCTTTTCTCTTCGGCGCTATCGTCTCTCTTATCTTTGTTTCTCGTCGTGTTCGGCGTTG
>ML208475.1:19699-37276 GCA_004369065.1 Pluteus cervinus
CAGGGCAGGGCAATTGCAAGCAACACAATATCGAGGCCCTTGTTCGTTCTACTTTCATCAGTGAGTACTAGTGAGTCTCGTAGCCAGACTTATTGTTCCGGACTAGTACGTACACGATGGTGTGGAACTTATTGTTTTCTCATTTGAAAGGTCTTGCGCATTTCCACCGTCTATCAAGGTCACAAAGGCGAGCGGAATACGAGTTGCATTGGGAGCGTAATGTGGAAGGTGGTGGTGAAATCAACAACTGGCAACGGGTCGGCAATGCCGGCTTCATCCAGATCCGTTGTTTGGCGGCAGCGCTTAGACCAAACATGCTCAGCCACTTGTCGCACTGCCTCCAACAGTGAGTTCGCTCGAACCTGTCGTTGCGATTATCTCCTACCTCGTTTGACATCTTAAAACTCATCGGCTCTCGCTGTTTATTGCCCAATTGACAGCTCTGTTGATCATCAAGTTCCCTTTGTAAAGGACTTCAAAGCAAAGATCGGTTGCGATAGAAGAAGTTGGTCCGGAAGATCTGTCTTGGTTAATCTGAGATAAATACACTTAAATTACGAGTGAGTGGAATCAACTTTATAATTACTCCTCGTCATCGTCTGACTCCCAGTCCACCAGGGATGCTTCATCGCCTATCCCCAATAGCGCCCTTACTTTCCTCCATTTCTCACTATAGTGACCTTCCATGGCTTCACAAATTATCACCTCAATATTTGGGAAGATTTCCTTCACAATAGGTGCAACTGTGGTTGCTGAATCGATTGGTGAGTGGCGCACATCTAAGTAGCACAACTGAGACTTCCTCGGTGTACATTCGAGGGCCGTCTCTACTGCCACTGGCAGAGGGAGGGGTCCGGGACTGTACGCGTCAAATGGGATAGTCAAACATTCGAGTTTGGGGATCCTCAGCGCGATCTGAGCAACTCCGTTGAGAGTCAACGCTGGGGTCCATGAAAGGGACTTCCTGGTCGTACAGAGCCTGAGTGTTTCCAGAGTGGGTAATCCCTGAGCCAGTTGGCAGATGGACACGTCGCCTATTTCGTAGCCGTGCGTTGTGTGTAAGTAGAGTACTTGGAGGTTCTTCAATGGAAGGAGGGCGAGTAGGTGCTCGGAGCTAATCGTATCGGGATACTCGACGTCCTCATCCTCCATGCGCCATGGTGACGGGATTTCGGAAAGGGCGAGGAATTCGAGTTTATCAGGTTCGACGCCGTCTCGGACAGCCCGAAAGAGAGACTCCCAGTTGTCTCCAGACAGGGCTCCTCGGATATTAAGCCGGAGATACGTTAGGGATGTTCGTGATGCCTTGAATAGCTTCAGTGCCCCGTCGAAACTGATTTCTGACAGTGTGAAGTGCCGGAGAGTTGTAAACCCCGTCTGAGGTTGAACTGTACGTTCAAACGTATCCCAGTCGATTGTTCCCATGTTCCCGATGGCAAGCCTCGCCAATCCATGTTCAGAGTAATCTCCGGTGGCTAGCCGAATGAAGGTTTCCGTTGAGACCACAGGCACTTCGAGGTGGGTGAGATATCTCCATCGAAGATAGATATCAGATAATTGTGCCAATGGGTCCTCGTATTCTGCCCCGCATTCGGTGAAGGTGAGTTTTCTGATCCCAGGACAATTTTGAAGAAGCAATGGAAGGATAACATCGTACCCGCTCCTGGGCACTCTTTCCCTTGGCTCGCCTATCAGGAATTCGATGCTTTGCAGAGATGGGACAAAGAAGTGGGCGGCGAAGGGGTTAAGAGGGTGCTGAGGACAATCACCCCAACGGAGACGCCGTAATCGTGGAAGTGGGAGTTGTGGACCGAATATGCGTTTGAGGTGTCTGAAAAAAGATACATCGACCACTCTCGAGGGAAAGTCATCCGTCAGCAGCCTTTGGATGAACCTGCAATACATGGTAAATCGAGTACAATCCTCGACTTTCAAGTTATCTAATTCAGGGGTTGGTTTCTGCGTTTAGGATCGAGTTAGTGACCATAGATTTGAAGGAAGCCAAACTACACGTACCATGACCAATTCCGAGTCCTCGGGCCAAAAATCTTCTGGGTCCAATTCTCCCTCCCAACAATTGGATGGAAGTGTTCTGAGCAGGATTGCGATATCCGGGAGGTTGCTCCAGAGCGCTTCCAACGCGAAGTGGGATAGAAATCTACAGGAAAGTGCCAACGCGCGGAGTGATCGCAGCGGTTCTAAGTGTCGCAATTGTCCCGGTACCATTGGGATAAACACTGGTTGCAGAAGAAGATCGAGTAGTTCGTAGCAAATTGTGGTCACGAGTTCAGGAGTTGATAGAACGGCGTGGACATTCGTGAGAGGCGCAACAACAGGAAGAGTAGCCATAGAGTGTTGAATGCCACTTGGAGGCATGGTTGGGGTAACTTTATACTTGAACTCGTTCAGGTGCTTGGTCCATTCAAGTTATCTAAGTTCCGGGTCGATACCCCGACTGGCCAGGTGGAAAGTGGGAGACAATGGATGAGGTAGCAATGACCTCTCCCTTTGTTTGAAATGTGGTTGGAAGGTGAAAGGATTGTGCGTAGCATTAGTGGCATGCTGCAATTGATTGTTGAAGGCGATCTCCGGGGAGCAACCATGCTGGGAGCGTCAGATAATAGGGTACAGCCGTTCACGAAGGGACAGGCAGAGTTCAGAAGGAAAATTGAAGTAAATTCATTATCACATCGGACTATCTATAGCAGTATCGTCATTGCATGTTTAGTAAATTAAGAAGACGTCGGTCATCCTGCAAGCCTAATATATTTTTTACGTCCATCCATAGCGCATGAGTAACACTAAGACTGTACATACGTTCAGACCTTAGCACTTCGAGGTTTGGGAATATGTCATGGAGCATCTCGGCAGCAGATGTTGGCCGCAGAATTGGCGACAGACGCACATCCAGAAAAGTTGTGGAAGATCTCCTTTGAGGCGATACCAATTCTGCATGAGTGGCCGAATCAAATGGTCTGACATTGTATGCGTCGAACTGCAGAGAAAGAGTCTGGAGCTCAGGGAGACCCAATGCCAGCTGCGCTAATCCGTGGAACGTCAAAGTTGGCGGCCACATTGTGTTTCGCCTCGTCGTCGAAAATTGAAGTGATTCCAACTTGGACATTCCTCTTGCAAGAGCGCCGATAGAGGTGTCGTTGATATTGAAGCCGTATGTTGCGCACAAGTAGAGAGATCTGAGGTTTTTCAAGGGGAGGAGTGTCGATAGATGATCGGAACCAATTGTATCCGGGTACTGGACTCGCTCGTCTGCGATGTTCCAGGTTTGATAAGGTGCCTCAGAAAGTGCGAGAAGTTCAATCTGATCAACGTCAACTCCACCTCGAACGGCTTGGAAGAGGGTTTCCCAATCGCTTCCTAAAAGGATCGACCGAATCTCGAGCATGAGAGTCGTCAAAGAGGTTCGCGATGTCCCCAATACCCTGAGGGCTCCCTTAAGACTGATCTCAGATAGCGCCAAGTGCTTGAGATTCGCAAATCCTGTTCGAGATTGAACAGAGCGTCCAAATGCTTCCCAATCAACGTGCTGCATATCTCCAATGCGAAGCGTCGCCAATCCGTTGTTAAAATCGTTTCCCATAGCCAGCTGAGCGAAGACCTCGGTGGAGATGGCGGGGATTTCGAGGTTTGTAAGATGTTTCCAGTGTAGAAAGATCCCGGACAATTTATCCATGGGCTCTTTATACCTGTAATCCACCTCGAAATCTGTAAACTCGATCGTCCTCAGTCCAGGACAAATTTCTAGAAGCTTTGGGAGTATCTTGTCGTACCCTCCTCTTCCCCCGTCGTCTACCCTAAATTTGACGGCCTTCAAGGACGGAACGAAGAAGTGTGTGGAGAAAGGGTTCAGAGGGAGTTCGAAAGAGTCCGTCCAGATCAGGCACTTCAGTTGAAGTAGTGGCAATTGTGGTCCGAACATACGTTCGAGATGGTCGAAGAATTTGGGGTCGAAGGGAAGGAGATCTGTGGTCACAGTTTTCATGAAGGTGCAGTACATGCGGAACCGACTGCAGTCTTCGGCTGTCAGTGTACGGAGTGCAGGCTTGGGCTTCTATGTTTCGCTGTGGTTAGATCGAGGCTAAGGAAGAGGAAGTTCGAACGCACTATAAATGAGCCGTATGCGTTGTTTGGATCCGTCGTCTCCCATGAATTGGGTGGAAGAGTTTGAAGCAGAAATTTGATGCTCGATAGTCGGCTCCAGATGGCCTCCAGGGCGGAGTAGGATAACCAACGACACGAAAGTGCCAAGTACAATAATGGAAGCAGCGTCGACGAGCGATTGGGTGGCCCCAGAACGTCAAGGAGATGAAAGCAGATTATCCGGGCGAGTTCTGAGGTGGATAAAACGGCGTGAACAAATGTGGAAGGGTGGTGCACGGGAAGGGTGGCCATTGTGGTGGTGTTGAGAGAGGTTCAACCCGCCGACGTGACTTTATATCCCAAGCCGTTGTCATGCTTTGATGATTGGATACCAGATTCTTTGAGACAAAACTCGAGGGTGGAAAAAGCCGAGAGGGTACTTCATTAGTGGCAATAGGATGATCAAAGAGCTCGAGGTGAGTGTGGCCTTAAAACGACCGCGTGTAATATCCACTTTAGATCTCGCATTGCCACCAACACGACAAAGACGAGGCCGATCTTCTGTTATATGAGATCCGAGAACAATGATTCCGGGCTCGTGGTCAGCCGGAGAACCGTGAGTGAACAGTCCGGTGAAATTCGATACAAAGCGTTCAAGTTGGCTTTGTCGGGTTGGTGTTCTGATTTTTCATCTACTCGTTATATTTAGATCAAGGATGAAAGAGGTTCAAGCAAACCTTCAGCGCTTCAGCATTGGGTGCACTGGGAGGCAGCGGTTCCATATTGGCTATTCCCTGGAGCCTGTTGAGTTGGTTGTCCTATCGAGACACATAGTGCGCTGTGTTCTTGCCTTCCTCGTCCTTCATTGGATTTTTCTTAGCACATCCCAGAACCTGGGTGAGTTGTAATTCAGTCCCATCGAGAACAAGTTATAAGAAAAGGCCGAAAGCGCGGCTAGGAAGCTGGATCCAAGGACGGTCGACGTCGTGGTGAACCGTGTCAGCCTGCCTGGGCCCTTTGTGTTTGGCAATGGTGCCTGGAACAAACATGGATCACCAATCACCGACGTCGCCGGGTAGACGATACATCCGAACTCGTGGCATTGCTTGGCGACGGCGTCGAAAACAAGCACAGCTGGCCAATCGGAATAGCCTCGGCTGATTGATCGCACACCTAGCGCGCTCGTCCTTTCGCCTTCCCCTCCATCAGCTCGACTTTGCCTGCTACCTTCCTAGGGATTTGGGCCAAGTTGCATGGCACCTAAGGCGAATCGCCGACGTGCTAAAGCTACTCCAGGGTCCCGGTCTATCACCCATGACCAGACGCGACAAATAGCACCTATCCATCGCCTTCCTCCTGAACTCGTAACGAAGATATTCCTCTACCTTCGACAAACATGGAGGAAAAAGTGGCATTTCTCGCATTTCACAGGAGGGCAGGCGCCATGGATTGCCGTTTTGAGGGTTTGTCGTCGGTGGAAAATAATCGCACTCGGGTCCCCAGTGCTATGGTCTTTCATTCCCAATTTCCCGGACTGCCCTTCAGACATAACCGAACGTTGGATCCAGCTTTCAAAAGCATACCCGCTTACGATCAAGGCCCTATATCTATACTCATCCAAATTGGAAGCTATACCATCCCTCAAGGCAGCGATCCCCCGAGTTCGTCGTCTGCGGGTCACCTTCTCCTCCGACTCTTTGGAGGAATTACCCTCTCTATTTTCCGATCCCGCCCCTCTACTTGAAGTGTTATCACTCCGTCTCGAGGAGGGCTGGGAAGATCATACCTCTAGGAGCATGGACGGTCTCTTCGCAGAAACGACACCACGTCTTCGATACTTGTCGATCGAGGGTTGTGACGTCCGACATGACTCTTTTCTATTTGCGAATTTGAAGATCCTCGAAATCCGGGATCCTGTTTCAAAGTTTAGCGCGAGGACATTTCTATCGGTTCTTCGCAAACTCACCTGCTTAGAGGCATTACAAATGTCGTGCACCCTCAAACCCCCCGCTAACCATGAAACGGACCCAAAATACACCCCCATACCCCCCAAGACAAAGATTGTCCACCTACCGTCTCTTCGTTTCCTCTCCATGAATGGGTCTTGTTTCGTTCAAGACCTGGACTTTCTTTCTCATCTATCCTTCCCATCAACGACAATCGTTTTCCTTTCCTCGGGCTATCCTTATCATCATAGCAATCTCTTCGCTGGCGTCTCCAATTTCCTGAAGGTGCACGCCAAAGCACGCCAGGACTTCAACAAGCTCGTTCCAACAGAGATAGAGCTCGAAACCCGATGTGGGCGAGTAAAGCTCAATCTTAGGGATGATGCCAATACGGTGTTGTGTGCCCTTAAGCTCGACTCGGAGAACGACGAGGGTGGTCTCGGACTTAGAGTTCCAGACGACACAAATACTCTGGAAATGTTTTCCCATTTGTTCTTTCCGACAGTCACCACGTTTACGACCAACTGCTATATCGCTTCCTCGGTTTGGCCAATTATATCTCTATCCTTTCCCGAGGTGAAGCACATCGAGATTGTGATGCAGGAGACTCCGGAGGAAACGGCAACGATCCTTGAAGCAATGATCGAAGACTATGAAACCTATGGCACTTTCTCCAGTCCGCCTATCCTTTCCAAACTACGATCGTTGTATCTTACAAAGGTGGCGTTCGACGATGGCATCAAAGAGGACCTCCTCGAAGTCCTTCAGGAGCGGAAGAAAGCATCCAGCGGTTTGAAAACGATCAAGATGGAGAAGTGCTACCGTGTAGATGAAGAATGGGTGGAATCGTTGGATATTGACGGACTGGATGTTCAGTGGTACGACTGGGAGGAGGATGATATTACGGACCCGGAAACTGAAGGGGAAATTTATGTTGATGATGATCGTATGGAGAGGGGTGAAATATGCCTTGGAGTCGTGGATCGGCACCACGATGTTGATGCAAATATAGTGGACGATCTTGAGGATATCTAATCTCTCTGTATAGTATCATCTTATGTGCGTGGACGTGGATTTCTTTTAAATACAACATGGTCCTCGCGTTCGTCGTTTGTAGATCATGGCCATGCACCGTATTGTTTAGTAACTCTGATAATAACAGTCTCGAAGGCGTGCTACCATATACTAGCAATCTAAACTGCACCCCGATCCTCATACCATATCTGACCCTGACTCCGCTGAGAGTAGGCCACTATGGAGTGTTGGACTTCGTGTGGCTTGTGGGTGGTTCGGGACTCGTATGACGTCTTGGGGACTGATTTTCTCCGTTATGTCGTCTACCATTGGCAGTTCGTTAATCCACCATAACCTTGGGTCACGCTCCGGCATCGTACGTGCAATGTCCCAAGACCCAAGCCTTAAAAATACCAACCACGTATCACTGCCTCCAATGAAACCATTCGTCCTTCTCATCGCAGTCCAAGCGAGATCAGCTAGGGATGGTCGGAACTGCTCTGCAACTTCCTCGGGGTTGTGAAGTCCCAATATACCCCAAACGGTGTTCGCGTTCTCCGATACGGTCTCGGGAGGACTTTGACGAAGATAATCCCTCAATCTGAGGAAAATAGTTTGCAGAAGGTCTGATGTTGCGGTGCCATCTTGTATGGTAGATAATGGCATAGATTGGATTAACCAAACAATCTGATTGAGAAGAGGATCTGTGGTCATCGATCATCTGCGGGCTGTTGATTGCCGACAGCATGCAGATCAACATCTGTTCAGCGAAGCTATCTGTAATATTGCATATAAGCCCTTGCATATAGAAATAGAAGGGAGGAGCATACCGGATTGTTCAACAGGGACATGTCCCCAATCGATGGGAATGACATTGATAAACTGGGGGTCGTCAAGAGCGATTCTAATCGAGTACTCTCTGAGCGCCAGCTGGTGCATTTCTGCAACAGATCTGCGCAACTGGAAGGCACAGGCAACCTCCCGAATTTTGGTAGGGTCATTGCGAAAACGCTCGGGAGAAGTGAACCTGCTACTAAAAATCTTCTGGAATTCGTCCTCCAACAATTCGGCCAGACAAATTGCAGTGTTTGAATCCAGGTTGTTGAGACATTCGTAAATGTGGGGAATGACTTGAGAATCGTACTTGAACTCGCTTCGCATCCATTGGATGGAACGGGAAAGTATTGGACAATAATTCAAGGTTGCCCAAAAGTGATCGGGCCATAAAGCCTGGAACGGTGAACCTCTACGTAGCCGCCATTCGGATATAGTCCCTTTTCGATACCACCCCACGTCAAGTAACGGTAGGATAGTCTGGTAAATCGACCATGATAGTGGTGATTTGTAAGGGCATTGAGTGAACGGAAGAGTGCGGGTAGAAATGAAGTCGAATTACAACTGCTTGGAGAAGAGGAAGAATGGTAGTTGCGATCAGAAATGAAGTGGTGCAGGCAATGGGTACAAGCACAACGATCGCGACGGTGTGATTCCTCTGCCAAAGCAGGTCGATCACGCCGATGAAGAATAAGATAAGGCCAAATTGAAGGAGGGTTGGCAGAAACGCGATGATTCGAGGAACCTCCCAAGCGATGAGACCTTCGTATCGAACTTGACGGTAACGTAATTTGTCCTCGAATGACATGGCGACTGGTCTTTCGCATTCCCGCAGCCATTGGAGGCATAAGACGCCAACTAGCACGGATATGAGGCTGAGAACGAGACTAAGGAACCAACAAATGTTGATTCGAACCGCAGACGGAGTGGGCGTAAAAGGACCAGGCACCGCCGGTATTATCGTGGTGTTTGACTGAATTGAGATCAGTTGAGCCAACAGGTTGGAAGTATCATCGCTAGACGCGTCGAGCCATTGATACGATTCAACCACAAAAGCTGTTACAGCAGCCGAGAACAGACCCGCCTAAGAACCTTAGATCAGGACGCCAGCACGTTGCATAAATGGGCAGCGAAGATACGTACGAAAATCAAGAGTTTATCGATTTCATCCTTCCATGATTTACACATATCTTCGTCGTATTCTTTGACACGTTTATAACACTGTTCCCAGCTGGATTCGCCAGTGGCCTTCGGCAATGGGTTTTTCAACGGCGTCCCCATCTTCCACCGTTCAGGCTGTCAAAGTCCAGTTTAGAAACATTCCTCCGGAGTGCAGGGGACGACAGACCATGTTCGGAACTTGACGTGGAGGTTTGGGTGTCGAATTCTCTGGTGGAACACCGTTTGTAGGCCCGGATATTATTGGAAAAGTGTCCATAGCCAGTTATCGGGAAATATCTAGATTCAAATACGGCGGAATGTGTCCTTTCGGGATTACGTTGGTCGTGGGTGTTGTACGCTAAAGCTCAGCGGCGTGGGCGACCGCGTCTGGGATGTTGACCCGAGGCTCGGCCCGTCCCTTTGTTTGGCGGCGGCAACTGTACCAAGCACGACCACGTTGACTTCGAATTTTTACACAAACTGCAGGCCCTCTACCTGAATGCCTTCAATCACGACCTTGGCTGGACAGTAACCACGATTCTCTGCGGCCCCTTTAGAACAATGGACCTCGGTGTTGTTGACGACGAATTAAGATGGCTCTTCGTGGGAGGATGTTTGACCTTGTTCCTCGTATGTCATACGCCCGACAATGTTCTTTGTTTTTTTTTGGCTCGCAAGAAATCCCAGGTTGTGCATTTCACTTTGACTTGTATCCGATTTGGCCAGACGTTTATGTGGGACCTGACGAGTTTTTTCGGCGGGGGATACACCGGTTGTTTTATATGCCCAGAGTCGATGGGATGGCTTCTTCCATAGTTTCTCTGGATTTCCACACCCGTAAGTTGCGCTTTTTTTTGGCCTTGGTCACGGATTAACTCTTGTGCTTGACCTCTAGACTATGAACGGCCTCATCATGACTTCTCGCTCAAGCTCGCTGGCGAGCTCTCCAGGATCCATTGACGACCTGCCCCTGGAGTTGATTCGGGAGATATTCTTGTTCTCCACTGCGCTCAAATTTGAGCGATTGACCGACGATTCCCCCACCCCCCCTCGGCTCTCCACGACTGCCCTTGCTCTCAGTCACGTCTCTACCCATTGGCGTTCTATAGCGTTGTCGTTTCCCGAACTTTGGGCGTCCATAGCTGTATGCTCCCCAACACCCAATATCGTCAAACTCACAGAACTATACCTCGAACGCGCCGGAGAAACCAGTCTCCTCGACTTGTCGTTGATCGACGTCCTGTCGAAGTGTGGTCCAGATGATACATGGGAAGCAGATCACAACATCTGGGAGGCCTGTTCGCTCAGCATTTTGAGGTTGTGGGCTCCACGAGCTCATCGCTGGGTTGGCTTAAACCTCGACCTACGAAGTCTTTTCCCAGTTCGAGATCTTCTCGACATCCCCTCACAATCCTTGAAACATTTAGAGACGGCGTCCTTGGACTTCACTCACTGGGAACACGAACAGGTCCAACATATGTGGGATAAAGTACACACCTGTCAAAGTCTCCGAGTACTTCACGGGGACTCTCCTGTCCTGAAACATCCTCCACTAGCGACGTTTCATCTCCTCACAGACATTTCTGTCCGGACCATCACACTCGAAGAGCTCGCCACTTTATCCTCACGGACTCGCCTGGTCAAATTAGAGGTGATGCGCATGAAAATGTCACCTGCGATCGGGTTAATAAAGCTTCCAGCTCTTGAATCTCTTCTTATCGGATCAATACGGGAGGATTCTGCGCTATTCCTCGACACAATTTTCTCTCCCAGCCTTCGCGATTTCCAACTTTGTCAATCAGTCCCCCTGATCGACGTATATGCCCTTCAGCGATTCGTATTGAGGACAGGTTGCTCCCTCCTGCGACTTCATATCCAGATCTTGCATTCATCTGAAGTGGACAGCTTGCGGTATATACTGCTTGCTGCTCCCTCATTTCCACACCTCAAAGATTTTCAGTTTCGATTCAGTGGAATCACGGCCACCACAGTAAACGAGTTTATGCCTCAAGGGAAAGATGGGAAGCTTTTTCTGCCAGAATTAGAGAAACTCGCTCTCTTGGGTTGTCGCTTGAATGATGGGTTAGTTGGTAGAATGGTTGCTGCCCGCGCGGATGCTGGGCGGCCATTGGACGCTTTCAGAGCTTGGTTCAATGACAAAGAACGTGATCACTCCTTGGATAAGGCCATCCTCAACAACTTGAAGGCAGCCGGGATTTTGAAGCAATTGAGATAAATACCAGGTCATTCTATGATATAACTACAATTTTGTTACACTCGTAAATATCCTGTTTTCTCGAACTTGACCACTAAACTCGTCATTTGGCTTGAAATTCAATACCAGCCCGGCATCCTCTGCGTGGACACACAGGTGTTCTGGTCGAAGCCCCATCACCACATTGGGCATCATTCCTAGATGCAACCCCTCCAAATCCCGCAACTCTAACCCCGAGAATGGCTTATGTACCGCAACATTCGAAACGATTTTGAGTGTCTTTAATTTCGGGTGCTCTATACGGACACCCTGCTAAAGCTGACCCAGTTTCCACCGTTCAGGCTTCAAAGTCCAGTTTAGAGACATTCCTCCGGAGTGCAGGGAACGACAGACCGAGGTTTGGGCGTCGAATTCTCTGGTGGAACACCGTTGGTAGGCCCAGATATTATCGGAAACGTCTCCACAGGTAGTTATCGGGGGAAATATAGATTCAAATACGGTGAAATTTGTCCTTTCGCGGTTACGTTGGTCGTGGGTGTTGTGAGCTCAGGCGCTCAAGGTGGCCATGGCCCGGGGCGACTGCATCTGGCGGTTGATCCGAGGCCCGCGTCCCCGTGTTTGGCGGCGGCAACTGTACCAAATACGACCACGTTGCACCCTGACTTCGAACTTTTACACAAATCACAGGCCCCATCTCTGAATGCCAACCTTAACTGGACAGCAACCACGACTCTCTGCGGCGTCGTTAGAACAATGATCCTCGGTGTTGTTGACGACGAATCAAGACGGCTCTTCGTGGGAGGATGTTTGACCTTGTTCCTCGTATGTCATACGCCCGACAATGTTCTTGTTTTTTTTTTGGCCCGCAAGAAATCCCAGGTTGTGCATTTGACTTGTACCCGATTTGACCACACGTTTATGTGGGACCTGACCAGTTTTTTCGGCGGGGGATACATCGGTTGTTTTATATGCCCAGAGTCGATGGGATGGCTGCCTCCATAGTTTCTCTGGATTTCCACACCCGTAAGTTGCGCTTTTTTTGGCCTTGGTCACAGATTAATTCTTGTGCTTGACCTCTAGACTATGAGCGGCCTCGTCATGACTTCCCGCTTGAGCTCGCTGGCGAGCTCTCCAGGATCCATTGACGACCTGCCGCTGGAGTTGATTCGGGAGATATTCTTGTTCTCCAGTGCACTCAAATTTGAGCGATTGACCGACGATTCCCCCATCCCCCCTCGGTTCTCCACGACTGCCCTTGCTCTCAGTCACGTCTCTACTCATTGGCGCTTTATAGCGCTGTCGTTTCCCGAACTTTGGGCGTCCATAGCCGTATGTTGCCCAACTGAACATATTGTCGAACTCTCAAAGTTATACCTCGAACGTTCGGGAGCCACCGCTCCTCTGGACCTATCCCTGGTTGATGTCCTGCGTGGCGTTGGTCCTTGTGATGATTGGCACGCGGCAAGCAGCCGATGGGAGGTCTGTTCGTTACATATCTTGAGGTCGTGGATTCCGCAAGCACATCGCTGGATGGGCTTAAATCTCAACTTACGAGATCTTGGCGCCTTCAGAGATCTCCTGGAGATTCCCCCACAGTCCCTCAAGAATTTAGAGAGGGCTTCGTTGGACTTGTCTCACTGGCGAAACGATCAGGTTGACCGTATGTGGGATATCATTCATACATCAGAAAGGCTTCGAGAAGTCCATTGGTGTTCTCCCCTTCAGACACGCCCTCCACTCACATCATTCCGTCACATCACCGACCTCTTCGTCTGGTCCATATCCTTTGAGGAGCTGTCAAATCTGCCCTCTTTGACCAAGTTGGCTGTACGGGGTTTCAAGGAATCGGCAAATGTCGCGATGGTGGCCTTTCCGGTACTGGAATCCCTGTCCATGGACAGTCTGCGGAAGGATTCATCATGGCTCTTCGATCAGGTTACTACACCTAACCTACGCCAGCTCCGTTTCGTACAATCCGCTAAATTGCTAGATGTCTCTGCACTCCACCGGTTTATATCCCGTACGAACTGTCCCCTTCAGCGACTTCACCTTCGCTTTTATCATTCCTCTGAAGCGGATGTTTTGCAATATATGCGACTTGCGGCACCTCTACTGCCTCACCTCAGGGCGCTTAGCCTCGGTGTTGATTGGGTCACCGAGTTGACGGTGAATGCACTCACCCCTCGCGTGGATAATGGTCAGGCGGAAGTTTTCCTTCCCTTATTGAAAGCACTCTTTCTATTCGACTGCCGCTTAGAGGATGGCCTTATCGGGAAAATGCTGGTCGCGCGTGCAGCCGTCGGTGAACAGTTGGTTACTTTCAAAGCTCGGTTAGAGGACAAAGGCCGCAGTCATTCAATGGATGAGGCTATCTTGCACCAGTCGAAGCAGAGTGGGGTCTTGAAGGGTCTTGAATATCTGGTGTACGAGATAGGAGATCGCAGAACCGTGTGTAATTTCTAGAGTTTACAGAGGTACAACCGTAGCATTGACAGAGAATTCAACCGCTTTTATGAATGCTTCGTCGACCTCAAAATTCAGTCTGAACACGGGCTCAACTCCCTTGATGCCCAGGTGCTCTGGATGAAGTCCCATCGCTACAATTGGCATCATCCACAAGTCCAACCTATCCAGCCCTTCTAATATTAGACCACGGAATGCCTGATCCACAGCGACATTCGAAACGACTCCGAGCTGTTTCAAGTTTGGATGTATGATTTCAGATGAAAGAGAGCCGAGACCATCATTAGGATCAGCGACCAGCGTGTTCACGCTAAAAGCCTGGAGCTCATGGCATCCTACCAAAGCCCTCCTGAATGTCGAAGTTTCGGTCGGGCCCTGGAGGTTCAGGAGATTAATCCTCGGGAACGAAATGGACCAATCTAAGCCGAGGCATCGCTCGAGTTGTTGGGGGTCTCCCAAATAAGACAGTCCTTCGAGGCTTGAGAAGACGGGAGGGAGGTTGGGGGAATGCAATGGCATTCCGAACGCTGACATTGGAAAGTTTACCCTAAGTGGTCGACAACTTGGTCGTGCATCGCTGCTCATACAACCGATCTGGAGGATATTTGACTTGATGCGAGCGGATTAGAAAACGAGTTAAATTTTAACAACTGGTATATAAAGATTGTCAATAGCTACGAATACGATGGCTATCTCGACTTCCAGTTTGAATATTAGTTTGAATATTAGTGTGATAATGTTGCTCGGTCATCTCGGGCATTTGTCCACCCCGAGACACCAATAGTTGGCCGCTGAATATGCAGTGGGCCATATAAACTCAGGTGTTTACGAGCGAACTATTCAACGACTTCGCATTAGAGCTGTCAAGGGACTTGGGCGTTGAAACCAACAGTACTGTTTGGCACCCAGGTTCATGACAAACAGTGCAAACGTGGTGCCAGGCTCCGAGTTGCCCGGCCAGCGCCTGTGAGCATGTTCTCTTCGATGCTTCTCATCTCCTCCCCATATGCCGTTTCCCTCAACTTTTTCTTCTCAATGGACATGACCCTCATGAATACTAATTTTAGTGCGCATTTACCTCCGTTTTCACCAAGTTCCACACTGAACTTTCCGGTCAAGGAATCAAGGCTTTGATGATAGCAAAATAGTTCATTCGATTCTACGTACAAGACGTAGATCTGGAGTACAAGAAGGAAATGCAGTCCAAGGTTTCAGGAGGACATCGAGATATAAAAATCCAGGTCAAGACGAGGCCGAGGTCGTGTATCATGGCCATCAGTCCAAGGAAGAGAAAGGGCCAAAAACTTAAACTGGTGCGCATATATCCGTGTCATCAACATAAAAATGTCCATCTAACATCATCTCAGCGTCTGATAGCACGCTTTGAATGCTTTGACTGACGAGGCTCTTGTTCCCCGTCGTTATCTCCCGTCTCTTCGGGTTCAGGTCGAGGTTCGTCATCCTCGTCCTCTCGCTTCCTCTTTTCTCCTTTCGTCTCCACTTGAATAGGATCACTTGCTTCGAACATAATCGTCAAACTCGAAGGCCCAGCGGAATAACCGGAAGTGGGATGAACTGCCAATAGAGCAGCATGATCGGCTGGAACACTGGGATCGGTGACATTCCCCTTGGCTGTCTTCTTCATTGCACCGTCTTTTTCTTCCTTCTTCTCGATGGCCCCAGTGCCCGCGATCCCGCTGGATATGTCCCTTTCGTCTGCCTTAGTTGCGATCGCCTCCGCCTTGTCTTTCCCCTTTTCCTTGTCGTCGGGTTTAGCCTGTTTGGCAGCGACCTTAGGAGCACTACCGCCTTTCGTAGGGCATAATTCTTCTGCAGCTTCGCCAGCTGCACTCGCGTTGACGGCTTCGCGAAGTAAAGTCGTTTCATCGAGTTCCTCCTCTCCATCTTGCGTCGGCTTCGTTAAAAGCCTGGCCTGTGGAGCAGATGCGCTCAGCTGACGAGCTTTACCTGCCTTGCGACGTTCAGCTGCCAGCTTCTCTCTCAGACCTCCTCTGTCGTTACGATGTCAGTGGCAACGCTTCCTTCTCTCTCATTTCGTTCCCAATGCAATTCACTTTCCAGTTGGGAACCCTCATCTGTTGCTTCGAGAATGTCTCTGCCACCAATGTCGTATGATGCTACGCTTAGGAGGCTTTCTTCTCTCCGAATTTCTTCTATCGCAGCTTCCTTCCAGTATCGTTCTCGTTCCGCCTTATAGTCTTCGTCAGTGCTGTCGACTGGGAGTCTAATTCCGATATGGTTAGTGACGATCGTGATGAAGATTTGGTTGGAAATTATGCTCACTGCGACGCATACGTCGTTGTGGTTGGCTTTTGTTCGACATCCCTGCGGGGAACATGACGCGTTAGAAGCTGGTAGGGGATATTGTATGTCCTCGTAATTGACATACGGCGCGTTCTTGATTGCCGTAACCCAATCAGGATCGGGGAGGAGGAGACGGCTCGTTGTGGCTTTGTGGTTGTGGTTGTGGTTAGAGTTTGGTTTGGCTCGACGCGGGCCAGGCGCGTTTTTTTATATCACGGGGTGCGCCACTCGTTTGAGCCACATGCAATTCTGGCGCTTTGACTCGACGAGTGTTCGAATCCCGACCAAAGCGGGTTATTCTCGACGTTCTCAAAACCATGAGCCGATTTTATCTAAGTTGAAACGTTGAAGCTTGTTTTCTCCTTGGTAAATCTCCTGAGGGAGCCCTCTCGTAGATTAACCTTCGCGCTCGTAACTGTCCTTTCCTCGACGAATATTTTACTAATGGTATCCATAGCTGAGAGATCTATCCTTCTGGTCAAGCGTGCATGTCGGACAGAAGTCAAAACGGGAGAAGGGAGAAGGTACGCGAATTCATTATCATCAGAAACTTCACTCATATAGCGAACTCTTCTCAGATCCTTCCCATCAGAATCTTGAAAGGAGAACCAGAGGCCGCGAGCATCGATATCGTAGCCACTGCCATGTGTGCCACTGATACGGAGACTCGCGTCACTCCCAAGTAAAGACCGCCTCCCACAATACATCTACTGTATTAGGCGCCCGACAATGCTGGTCCTAACCTAAATCAAATGGTTATCCGTTGTCAACTTTTATATTTGGCACAGAACTCACTATGGATAACGAGACGGGTTGGTAGATCATAATGCATAATGTTTGGCGACCAGCTCCAGGGCTTGTCCAACATCGCTCAACCATTTTTACGCTTAACAACCAAAACTCAAACAGCCCACTGTGTACCCGTGTCATGAATGCTTTTGATGACTTCAAGCTGCAAGTGGAGCACGAGAAGGGCTTTGCTGTTGGACAGATGGTGATTTCATTTCTGGCAGGTGTTGTTCTGCGGTCGTGAGAAATTCGGCATTCTTCCTTGTCCGGGCAACAACGCCGTTGTTTTCTACGCGGGCAATGTTTGTGAAGAGACTTTATGCTTGATTCGGTGAGAGATTTGTCCGGATGGAGGACGACTTACTTTGGTTGAACGAGCGCTGGCTTACTTAAATATCTAGAGCCGACTTCTGGGAGCGTTTCTTCAGTATACCTCTCCTTCTTGATGCCCGTAAGTTGCGCGCTTGGATCCTAAATTTATTTTAACCCTTGGCTTACAGGCTATAAACGACCTCATCATGACTTCACGCTCAAGCTCGCCGGCGAGCTCGCAAGGATTCATTCAAAGCCTACCGCTGGAGTTGATTCACGAGATATTCCTGTTCTCCACTGCGCTCAAGCTGGAGCGCTTGAGGCCCGAATCCCCCACCCCCCCTCGTTTCTCCATAACTGCACTCGCTCTCAGCCACGTCTGCGCCGATTGGCGTTCTATATCATTGTCTTTTCCCGAAC
>ML208475.1:41217-63938 GCA_004369065.1 Pluteus cervinus
TATTGTCTTCTGGTATAGCTTGTCCTACGTATTATTCAGGAGCCCTCCAGAGAACTAGACTTAGCTAGAGGGCCATGGCGTTACCGCCTGGCAGATACGAGTCCGTTTATACTAGTCAACACAAACAAAAGTTGCTGAAATCGCAGACTGATTACCAAGTTTTCTGAGGTCCAATCCCTCATTTAGATCTGCAATATGAACTAGCCTTTGGCCCTGCAAACCATCATGATACCAGATCTTGTCTGCTGCATCCACCACAACACATGTGAAATGGTGATTGGCAAAGTATATTATTGAATGTAGTTTATAATGGACAGAGTTGTCAGCAAGTTCTAGATTAAAATGTGGTGCTATATCAACCTGATACATTGAAGTGTCAACTACAATCACAGGAGGTGCAACCATCATTTTGTATAACCGCATCAACTGAAAACCACAGACAGGACACTCATTTGCACATTCTGTAGTACAATTGTTAAGAACGGAAGATATTGGAATAATATCCCTTGTCACACCTGCAAAAGAGATATAGCAATTCCTGATTGGCAATTCAGGCATGTTGATAATATGTTGATGAGGACAAAATGTGAAGGATGAAACAACATCATATTGAGAAGCAAATGCATGCAACCAAATTTGATCCACACTTACAAAAGCTCCATACCTAAAATAATGGGAATGTGTCAAACAAAGATATTCTCTCAATCTATCCCTCACAGCATCAAGTGATAACATATTATTTAATACCAAGTTAAAGCTATTGGTGAAAAGTGATAGAACTGGTGAGCCAATATTTATGAAGGCAGTTGACCAATATGGTGGGTTGGAGAGCCACAAGTTGTACATGGTTGTTACAACAGCATCATATGCACAGCTGTTGTTGTCCCATAATGTTCCAACCATCATTGTAGATATAGACTCATTTAGTGGTACAGTTGGTGTTGGAGTTGGAGGTGGAAGTGGCAGTGGAGGTAGTACAGGCTGCTCACCCTTTTTCTTCTTCTTTGCACTATCAGTGGTCGATTCATTCTTTCTTTTCTTTTTCTTGGGGGGAGACAAGTCTGTTTCCAAATCATTATTATCATCTTCTGTATCATGTAGTTCAAATGGGTCATTTTCATTCCATTTTATGGCATGATGGATTTCTGAAGGCACATAAGCCTTACCTTTCCAGTCTTGGAAATTTTTGATTGTCATTTTCCTTGTGAAAGTTAGTATGTTAGGAGGTAATTCTGAATTGAAGTTCAGAAGTGTAATATGATCAAGAAGTTCCAATTCCCTGAATTCTTGTCTCAAAGAACCTGTACATCCTCCTGTTATTTTCTTAACATTAAGTCCATCCATAATCAGAGTGCCCTCAATACTAGTACCTCTTGACAATGCAGTGTATATTGATTGGTGGTTCCTACAGTTATTCAGATGAACAACATTTGAAGCTCTGGTCTTACCTTGAGATGCATAATCAGTCATAGCAAAATTTGGGACAATTGCAACTTGAACTCTTGTTATACTGATATGTGCATCATTTTTTAGAAGGCAATCAATTGTAGACGTTGTAGAGGGAACAGGCACAACATTTGGTGGTAAATGGTCAAACTGAACATTCTGTGGAGGGTTGACCAGCTTAACAAATAGTGTGTCCAGAATTTTTTGATTTCTATTACCTAGTTTATAAGTCCACCCATAGACCTCACCTTCTTGACCCTTTGTAATACACAGCTCAGTGGCAAAGTTGTGTCTTATCATAACTGGTAAACCAAAGCAAAGCTCAAGTTTTCCTGGTATGTTATCAGTGAAAGTTGGGTACATATCCCAGAGCATTTCTTGTATCTTTTCTGTCAACTGTCCATTGTAGGCTTTCTTTTTCTGTGCAGTCTTTTTACCCAGACTAAGTGTGTCATTTGAATAAAAAGTATGTCGATGCTGATTAGTTTCACTTGCAAACCGTATAGACCCAAGTTCATTTATCCTGTCCTTGCAAATGTTTAGAGCTGTGATTATAGACACATTTCTAAATCTTGAATCATATATCTTGGGTCCATGTTTACCATTAGAGTGACAACAAGTTGACAAAATATCAATATCATCTTGGGTACATGCCTTATATCTCATATTGGCCAATGCAGTCCTGAATCGCTGGTTTCTAATAGAACTACCAATTTGGCGCATATTTTTACGCAACAGAACCACAGTTGTAACTTGGTGCCATAATGCTTTGCCAGAGGCTCCTTTTTGGCCTTCAGCTGTTGTTGCTTTCAAGCCAACATCTCCACTATAGAGAGCACTCCCAACACCACGGAAAGGAGGTGGAAGTTGTGCAAAATCTCCTGCAAATATCAGATTAATACCTCCAAATGGTAGATCAGGGGCTTGAAAGATCTTTGTAAGTCTCAAACTTATTCTCTGTAATTCCCAACAGGATATCATTGAAACTTCATCAATGAATATATAATTTACATGGAATAAACGTGACCTTGCTTCTGCCAATGAGGTTAAATTACCATCATCATCTGTCTTGTCATTGATACCTAAAGCTGAATGATATGTATAACCTGCCAATAGAGCAGCAGCACTCCCAGTTGGAGCCAGAATTAAAAATTCATGTTTGCGGCTCTGCTTCTCAAAAAAACACATTAATGCCTTGATAACTTGACTTTTACCAGTACCAGCAGGCCCACCAATGTACATTAGCAACTGAACAGCAAATGGATTGCAGATATGATTGGCAACAATAGTAAAAGCACGCTCTTGTTCCTCATTCAAGTTGAAAGCTTTCACTGTGCTATCAATACATTCCTTGTATTTTGGAGATATAAATTTCTTTTGCAAATAACTCAAATCAACAATTTCAACAGTATCACCTGCTAAATATGTTTTATTTTTTAACCTAGCAGGAATGCTCTGTATTTTCACACGTTCATCCATTACAGCACACCGCTTTTGCTTGATGAGTGATCTCCAGTTGATACCAGTTGATGGTATGTTAGGGTGTAAGTTAACAGCTTGCAATGATTGATCACATGGTGATGTCCAACCTTTATCAATCATCTCATCACTCAACTTGCTTCCTTTCAAAAACTTTGCAGTGTAAGTAGGACCATCTTCAGAAATCTTGGCATGTAAACCATCAGCTACTGCAACTGACATCATCAGATCGACATCAGAATCTGATTCACACCCCTCTTGATTTACAAAAATCTGATTATTGCCTTTTGCACCTGCCCTTAACTGAGCATAATAGTCATCAGCAGCATCTTTACATTCATGTCTAACATTAATAAACTTCATAAACTCAATATGTCTAGGATCAAATGTGTACTGGTTGAAACTCTCTATCCAGGTTTCCAATGCATATTTTAATTGCCATCCAGTCCTCCATGGTCTAAACAATACAAGCATGGTAAAGCAATATTCAGGCTGGTTGTGTTCATTGTTTTGAGGTAATATGCCTCCAATAAAATTAGGTATATTATAATTTTTTGAGGGTGCAATCCGAATAACACAAGAACTAAAGAGTGGATGGTTATTCAAGCAAGGATATACCCCAGGGTCCACACTTTGCCAATCTTTTTTATATGTGCTGTTCAAGGGCCTTGTATCAGATTCATCCAATCTTGAAGCATCTGTATAGTCAAGTACTGCATTTTTTCTTCTTGATACAGACTCACGCTTACAACATCCAATAAAATCATATAAAGACATGTCCTCCAGCTCTCTTGGTCTGTAAATGTAGTCATGTACCACTGATACACCAACTACATTTGAACCATTCTTAAATAGTGCCATTTTTGTATCTTCTTCATTATTATTCTCTTCATTTTGATAACATTTTCTGGCCTCATTAACATAACTTTTCCAATAGAATGCAGTAAATTTAGCATTTGTATAGTGATCAGGATTGCCAAGTAAGTACATGCTTATCATAGGAGAACCAAGCTCCATTTTAGCAGAAAGTAGATTGACAATCCTTGTCATAAGCTTTCTTGCCTTATCCTTACGTTTCATGTCACCACTGAGTACAGTAATGTTTTGTTGAAACACAGATCTTATTATTTCAAAGATTGTGTAAGTTTTAAGTGCTGATTTTGTTATGTAGTTTGTGACATACTCTGCAACACTATTGATGGCTGTACCTGACTTTAAGCTGGTAACATCTGTGTTGCACCGAAAAAGGTATGACAAAACAGGTGTAAATGTGTTGATCCATTCTTCATGTTTCTTCATATAAATTGTACCAGTGTCAAAATCAATCTTTGTATTTGGATATAAGGCCCGGGGAAATCTAGCACAGCATTTACCCCATACATTATCCATACAGCCAACATACTGTTTTCTCTTACTTTTACTACCATCTTTGTTGATGTTTGAACCACACTTATGGACATTAGATTTCAACACAATATCATCTACTGTCAATTTATATTCATCAAGCCATTTAGGATATTTGCAACTAACATTATGGTCTTTATCTTTGCATATGCATGGAGGTGGTGATGATGGCAAGGATTCAATGGGATTAACATATTTGTCAATAGGTATAGTTGCTATTTCAGTTACAACATCATCCTGTGTCCCTGTCAAGTATTCACCCTTATGTGTACTTTCCAAATATTCAACTAATTCCTTACAAAACTTACTATCATGCTTGAGTATTTTGGTACGCATTTCAGATGGTGTTAAAGACCTCAATATCCACAACAACAAATGGAGATGCAATGTCAAGCGCCCTTGTTGTTCTACTGTACCATAATATGCAGCAGTTGGCCCATAGATTCCAGTCTGATAAGACCCAATACCAAGCAAATGTTTAATAAATAATGATATCATGAAATGAAAAAATCTTGCAGATGCAACTGGATTATGGCTGATCAATCGAAACTTATCAGCATATTCTTTGACTTCAGGTATGAATTTCTCCTTAGTATCAGCATAGTACAATGCAATTGGATGCTTTATATCTGTTGGAGATATTGTGATGTACCATGAAGGTGCACCTCGTGCAGCTACCAGTGACCAAATCTCATTCCTCATATATTTCTTACTTGTTGTAGATCCATATACCCTACCATTGATGTGGTCTAAGTCATGTATAATCTTAAAACAATCTTTCTCAGCATCAGTAACTGCTTTCACATATTCACCTGAAGACATACGGTTAATCAAGTCCTTAAGAGTTTCCTCCTTGATATTAAGTAATCTTTCACTTATTCCATCAAACTGATTTCTCTTGGCAAGTAAAAATCCACCTGTTGTGGACAATTTCACTTGTAAATGGCTAAATGTTACAAATGGAAATTGCAAGTCAGTTTGAAATCTTTTATCATAGTACATTAGTAGATGCTTTATATGTTCTTGAAATGGCAAATGAGCTGATCCCAAGTCCCCATACCCATATGGAAATAACCATGGAAACATTTGTGGATACAAGTCTTCAGTGTCATACATGGAAACCAGATGACTGTTGTTGTCAACTGAAAGCACCTTTCCACCAGTATTCAAATGCTGCAATGCTTTGAACTTGAGTTCTTCAATTGATAGTGCCTGTAGATTACTACCTGTGAGACCATGAACAGTAAAAGGACACTCACCAGTTTCAACACCATCCTCCAATTCATGTTGATCAAACAGGCTTGTAGCCTCTGAAAATTTGTTTGAATTGAGTTCCTTATATTGGATAACCACAGGAGGTTGATTCTCTGGATATTTCTCAATTTCCTTGTAATCAATATCTATATCATGATAGTTCTTATGATTCAACTTGAGCCAATGCAAGGCTTGTATGACCTTATTTCTTCTGACAAGTAATGGCACACGCTCATAATCAGATGTTGTAGGACGATTTGGACCAGTAAATAACACTGCAAGAACATCATCAAGTTCTTCTATAGCAGGAGGTAGCTTCTTATATATTTTGGGTACAGGATTCTCAAAGGCAATTACATGAGCTTTCATTTTATGAAAACCAGATGATACCCTTACAATGCAACTATTAACTCGAATTCTAGCTATTAACAGTTTCTCAACAAAACGCAAATCAGCAAGCACAGGGGGTACATCTCCAATCCAGAGGTCAGAGGCTAGTGCATGTTTGGGTTGACGATTTCTAAGTAATTGACCACGACATTCCAGACATACCTTCGAACATTCCTTTGCTAAAACAGGCCCTGATATTGGTAGAATTGGCTTAGACAGTGACTTCCGCTCTAATCTTGTATTTGACATATTTTCCAAGTTATTAAAAAAGCCAGACACCTTTCTAGCTTCTGTCATTGTTGCATTACAAGACAATCTTCCACATACAGTACATCCACATTCTTCAAATGCACTGGGTGATGCATCCCTACAGAAACCTGTTATGACTTTATCAACCAGTGTTTGTGATAATGGTTTAGGTGGATAGTGGCTTTGCTTAGATTCTTCCTTGTATTTAAAGGATGTGTCAGGTATCGAAAAGACAGAGACAAATTGGGTACAAGCATCACAATGGTGACTTTGTATGTATTCTGGTATATCAGTCTTTTTGACATGAGATTGCCAAGTAATGTGGTGCATCATGAAAATGTCCTTTAACACTGTGATTGGCAATATCTGAGTGAGCTCCTTCAAAGGTATATGGGCTAGAATATAACTACTTCCATATGTATTTGCTTTGCTAAAGTGACAGTGTTCAACAAACCTTACTGCTGTAGGAGTAATGCTCAAGAAATTTGTATCCGCCTGGAGGTATGGTGAAATAACATGAAAGTCAATAAGTCTTGTATTACCAGCACCTCCAACAATGCAGGACTTATTAGATCTATGAAATCTGTTGGTCATGAAAAGACTTGGGATGCTAGCAAACACAAACACTGAGATAACAAGAACCACAACAGCGTAGATCCCCCACATTCCTAAATCCTCATAGAGTGGTTCACATGTGTTATTCAGATGATCTGACAAGAACAAGTGGCATATTCCGTCAAGGGACGATGGTAGACAGCTTGTGGGACAAACTGATGCACTCGGGATACATGAAAGGGGTACAGTACAACGCACAGGACAAAGGAGCGGTTCACACGTGTTATTCAGATGATCTGACACGAACGAGTGGCATATTCCGTCAAGGGACGATGATAGCCAGCTCGTGGGACAAACCGATGCACTCGGGACACATGAAAGTGGTACAGTACGGCGCACAGGACAAAGGAGCCCAACTGAAGGGCACAGCAACGAGTTGGGAGAGCACACAGGACATGAGATCAACAGTGACCTCAGGAAGTTTGACAACGAAGGTGTCAGAGGTGGAGAGTGGTTTAGGAGCTACAGCAACACTATTAGAACGAGTTCTTGTCCTTAGCGTTGCAAGCACATACCTCGCGAAGATGATCAATCATATCTTTATCCTTACGTCGTTAATCGAGGCCTCAAACATCTGCAGTCTTACTTTATGGCCAACCAATATCAAGCAAGACATATAGCACTCGCATTTTTCGCAGAAGACAGACACAACTCGTAGCTACGTGACTAGCTAATTTTTAGACGGACAACGGACACATTTCGTAGCTAATACTCTAGCTAAATTTAAAGTACCAGACCCACGGGGATTTTAAGCCCCTTCGTGCAACATGATGAGACTGACGAGGTTAGGGGAAATATTCTGTAACTCTTCTCCCCAAGTGTGTAGAGTATACCCGACGGCGACAATCGAACCCTCAGGAATCTCCCCATCACCTTGCCAGACCGGGCGCCTAGTCAACGTGTCGAAGTCGACGTCGCGAAACTGAAAGGCATGGCCTTGAGATGCGATACCATTATAGACCGGAACTGAACGAGGAGTCAACGTCTACAAACCAAGTGAGATATTAAAGGACATACCACGTTCCTCGAAATAACGTTCGAAGGGGAAATCCTTCGGCGTCGCGATCTTCTTCTTCGTCGGAGACCCAGAAACACGAGGCGTGTACGTGACCTTGAATGCACGCGATACCTTGGAAGGTGACGAAGGTCCAACAGTGGAGCTACCTGTAATATACTCAGGAATCTCGTACATAGAAACCAAGTTATAGACAATTCACCTTCAATCTGTTTGTATTCCGTGCGAGTCAAGAATGACATGAACCCCTCCGTATCAACAGGACCCGTCGCGGTGCGGAAACCCAAGACGTGGCCCCAGGCAGAGACATCGCGACGGCCTTCTTGAGGGAACACACCGACCTTTATACCGTGAGCGGGCTTGTTGAACTGTGTCGTCGTACGGTACAAATAGGAATCCACGACGCCCGCGACCATCCAAAAGACCGGGTGGTCTTGTTCCCCCGCAAGCATGGCCCGGTGCGTCCTATTACCAGTCGCAGTCTTGACGGCGTCGACTCGATATATGTAAAGCGGTGCGCGCGCCATGTTCACAAATCGACCACGGCGTACGAAGGATAAACCTTGAAAGATACAACTTGGGGAAAAAGACACCTCAGATCAGATAACAGACTCAAGCACGAAAACTCACGTCAAATCCTGCATAGCGACGTTGCGGAATAGCTTATCCATAGGAAAGGTCCCATTCGGAACCTCATCGTCCTCAGCGAGCTTGTACGATATAACCTGGGCCAGTTTTCTGAACAAGTGTTAGAACAGATCCAATCGCAAAGGAACGAGACGGACTTGATACGAGGCAGACCGACATATAGCTCGCCCAGATCGGGGTGTTGGAATTCCTTATCGGTGACAGGACCAGCCGGGTCCAAGTCGTCGTCCTCATCGTCCCGAACGCTATGTGACAACCTCAATATACAGAACAGAGGCATGACGTGACAACGAGCATACCTTTGGTTATCATCACTCGGCGCGGGAGATTTGGCACTAACAGCAGTAAGAACAGGGAACAAAGAACATAAGGGACACATACCTAGCCTCATCCAACGTGGTACGGAACCTCTCGGCCATTTGTAAGACCAGGACACTCTGAGCAACCGATTTCTCAAACGATCTATCACTGAAAGCAAAGTCAAATTAAGTATCGCGGACGTTAGAGGCTACACATACGAAGATACGACGAGGTTATCGTCTCTGATAACACCGTCATTCTTACTTTCGTCGTCGTAAACTTTCTTATTGTCCGCACTAAAGGACTCGTTAACCACGTCACAAGAACACTACGAACACGGCAACTTACGACTTGAGGGAGGGGACAGTCTTGACGATCTTGACGGGGCTACCAACGTCTTCGAGGTCTACCTCCTCACTTTTAGTTGCCTCGCTGTCAGATGTGTTAACGAAAATCGCGATCAGGGGATAAAGGTACGAACCTAGAGACAATCTTTTTCTTGATAATGCTACCAGGTTCCGGCAAGTCGTCGTCGTCGGAAATGGCACCGTCTGGAGCCACCAGCGGGTTTTCAAGTCTATCCAGGAATACCATGAACAGAGAATCTACCCATTAGAGAATGACGTACGCCTTTAAGACTAAACTAGTCGAATTCTTCTTTACCGTAGTCGAGGGGACGGAAGTTGGAGACTTCCCAAGATGATCTTCGGCGTTCTGGCGAGCCTTTGCGGAAGGTTTACGTTCACGACTAACACAAGAGATGGTCAATGCGAAGAAGACGATAGAGAGTGACACGAAAGCACATACCCTGATTTTGTTTGTGCAGGTACCTGAGCGTTGGACGTCTCATCATCCTCCACCTTAGTCTTGGCGGGGATATTGGACGAAACGATTTCGCTGAAGAAGAGGGGTCAACGACGGAATCATACATGATCGAGAGGACATACATGTCACTATCACTGTTGGGAGCATCGCGGGGACGCTTTCTAGAGTTGCGTTAGTCAAAGCGGACGTTGTAAAACGGAATAAGTAAGGCGTTGCACGTACTTGGTATAACGCAAGGTACTAGCATTAGGTGGCATAGTTTTACAACGGGTGAGATGATGAGAGGATGAGGAACGAGCTGAACTGTAGGTCGAGGTAGGAAAGAAAGGATGGGTTGGAAAATATCGTCGAATCCCCCACTATTTAAGTGTTTTCGAGCCTTGGAAATACGCGAGATATATCGCAAAATTAGTAGCAAAAAATGAATAAGATAAAATATAATATGTCATAAAAATGCGAAGCAAAAAAATATCCAGACGGACCATAAACAATTGTCATGTCGGAAGGGGTTCTAACCCGGAATGACGATCCGAAGGAGTCTTCTATTTTGCAGCCTAAAGGAGATGGATACGAAGAAAGAAATATTCAGGGATGAGGAATTATATCCATCGAGCATTGCGTACGCGTGGATGGGTATACAGAGCCAATATCCCGAGCACGTCTCATCCAAAACGCCCCACGGAACGCCCTTTTCCTCCTCATGGATTACCGTTTCAACGTCTCAGATGCTCGTGAGTTATCCCTGAATCTGAAAAACATCAAGTCAGCTTGCGTAGGTAACTGCCTTGAAGATTATTTCAAGGTCGGACGAATCCCTACCAGTGTCTACCTTGGATCAATGGAGAAGGTACTGATCAAACCGCCCGCTAGTTTGATGACGCTGAATCTCTTTTAGGATGTTACGCAATGGCTGGACAACTACGACGTTGTGGAAATTTCGGAGCCGCGCTGCTGGAGGCTTATTCGACGACTAGACAATGACGAAACCGAAGAGGCCGTTTTTAGCATCCACGGCATCATCGTAGGTAAAGAACTCCCACCTGTTCTCGACCTGCCCAGGTAAGCAGTCGTACGTTAGTTGCATAATTTATCACTGAATTAAACTCAGCATGGGCAAGAAAAGCCTCCCGTTTCTGAGGCAATGGGTGACTCTGTCGGGTCTGTCGTCAGTAAATTTCGAAACAGCCGTCGACCGAGCCCAAGACGTGTACCAAAAATACCGGCGCTTCTTTCCTGAAGACCAGCTCTTGCCTTGGACAGACATGAACTGCACGATCACCGAGGGACGTACGTTGACGTTCTCTAATAGGTACTTCACTCGACGCAACGAGGCTCCGACATTGCGAGCATTGCCGTTCACGAACGAAGTGGATCCCAAACACCTGCTGACGCAGTTGGTTACGGGTCACCTCTTCCATTCGGCGGACAATGAAGTATCCTATTATAAACGTTATCAGGACGAGGAGAAAAAACTTGTGTAAGTGAGAAACAATGCGACGTACCACTATCCTAATACCACGTAGACACAACTTCACGACACCACAGACTTTTCGCGTTGGAGATATTGTCGACGTCCAATTCAGCTTTGTCGCTTACCGCATGCGCACCGGTCAACACATCATGAAGCCCATGTTGTTTTCAATCGCATTAGTGAATGGCCGATTCTCTGACGTGAGTCATACGCAATATTTCTTAAATCATGTTAACTTAGTCAAAATTTCCGCCGACAGGAATATAGCCAACGTACGAAGAACACTGGATTGCCCGCAATCCTCTCGGTGAAACGTCGAACAGGCTACGACGTGACAGCACGTCCATCGAAAGTGGCCCGTATGGAAACTGACGATTCGCAAGATATTCCGACTGTAGAGATGGGCGACATGCATCTCGAAGCGTAGATTCCTATCGAGATTACAAGTTTGATGCGTGGCCCAGGGTCCTAAAACGGTTGACACGTCACCAAGTAGAATTTATGGAGGAGGTCGAAATGGAGTGGTCCTTAGAAAGCGCATGTAGTGTGTAATCGAACGACCAAGATGTCATGGCCAGAAAGGAAACATGAACGATAAGAGCACCGGGGATATAGACGGGGGGGTGGTATTGGTGAAGTGGATGCGTGCGTGATCCATCAACTGTTTGCATATGTTTGAAACAAAGGCCATTCTCCATTCGACCAGAACCAGGAACCTTAAGCGTCGGCAAGTCAAACCGCCAAATATTACCCGCAAGGAGATACAACCACGTCAGACCCAAGGTGCAAGGCACGCTCGGTGTTGGTGCATTGGGTGATAACACCCCTGTGATGATTCTCATCTTCCGACTGTGGCGAGAATGAGAAGTCATGAACACAGCACAAATACATTCCGACGCATGCTGAACACAGTTATATCACCTCGGCGTGTCGTTAGCGTGTCTTCATGGCGATAATGCAACGATTCGCAACCAAATATTCGGCTTCCAGGGACGGACCTGCAAACCCATCGCAGCAGGGATTTTCGATAACCCTCTACCCACTCCCCTTGCGGATGTCATGACGGAGGCCGTGTACCGACGCTGTGGATGCACAGACTGCAGGACATGATCATGGTCCGAATTGTATACAGATAACGACAATATTTGTCCAGCAAATGAGTATGATCATGCTAGTTCCTGGTACCGAAGCTTACATTTAAATTTCCCCCTCCAGATGAGGATGTGCACCAACGCTGCGGCTTCACAGGCATCAGAACGTCTTCACGAACCCATTAGGATCCCGAAAGAAGTGTTCTATCGCCGGTTGCGATCATATGAACATTGAGACTTCGGGGAATCCACGCCATATCGGAACGTTGATCCCGCTGCGATATCACAATCCCGAGCCCCAGCAAACGGTTGTCCGCATATTCAATACACGTGTTTAATGGTAAAGATAAAGATCCATCAAAACATTTTCTACAATGCAGAATACAGGAGAAAGTGTACAGGAATTTTTAGAGATTGAGGTCTTGAATTTCGTACATTTCTACTTCAACAATTCAGAGAAAAATGACCAGATAGTGCTTGTTGTAAAGACGTATCACACCTACGAAATACATGAGTCGAGGATCAGACCACACTGACAGCACGTACTTTGCGTAAACTTCTTTGTATACAATTTTGAACACTTCAGCGTCAATCGCAATGACGTACGATTGAGCCAGTCTTCTGTTCTTCAGAATCACGAATGAAGTGAATGCGCCGACGTCGTACGACAAACGCCAGGAGTTCGTGTAGAGCGGGTCATGCTGTAACGCATTAGATCCAATATGGCTGCTACCTTCGTCGAGGGATATCTTCCAACACAGTTTGTCCCCAACGAAACGCGTACGAGCAGCCCCGGTGGGGCAATAGAAGTCGGATTTGGGGTCAATACGGGTGGACGCGTCTAAGGTCTCGATAATCTTCCATCCGTGTCGACGATACTTCTCAACGACCGTATCCCTGGTAGAGATAAACCGATTGTCAAGAACGAGACACTCTCGGCGTTCGAAAGTAGCGTGAGGGTAAAGGGATATCGCTTCTTTGTGTGTGATAAGATTCATCGCACAAGCTGTAAGTGGCGTCAGTTAGATCCCTGAAGAAACAGACCACTCACTTAGACTAAAGTCCAATATAGTTTCGATGACAGTGTTACGCGTCGAAATTACCTGAACAGCGCGACTGTCCTTCGTAAAGGTTTCTACTTTCACGATAGCGTGTTCCATGTAGGCGATGGGGCGACCCTCAGAAGGCAGAGTAAACGGTCTAGTGGACCTGCTGAGCGTGTATCCGATGGACGTTAACCATCCTATCAAAAGAGGTGCATTCACCGAGTGGACATATAGGTCCAAATCGCAACCGTCGTATATATCGCCATCGAAGAACTGAATGGCAATAGAACCGGATATAACGACACCCAGCACCTCCTGAATGTGGCGAAAGGTAGGGATTTGGTTTAAGGGTATAAATCGTCGCAAGCCTGATATGAAAGTGCGTTGTCTGCACTTCGCAACCACATCGCGCAACGACTTGCTAGCAAAGGAGAGACGAAGCATGTCGGATCCATTCAGACCTTTCATGATCATATCTTGATTCTCGTTCCCTCTGAATAATGGGATCAGCTCTGCCTTCCAAGTAGACAGCGATGGAGGACGTACAGAATTAGCAGGCCCATCACGACTGGATAAAGTGGGGAGGTTGGCATTCCAGAGGACACTCGACATATCGTATATCTGACACCGATTTTGCAGTATCGGTCACTTCTCCATATAGGTGGGTATGCCTCGAGGCCGGATATGGGTGATGAAGAATCAGACTATACGGAATTCCGGAATAACTCTCACCAAGAAGCGCCCTTTCTGTGTTCGGTGCAAATGGGAATATGTGCAGGAAACGACAGTTGTAGCTCGGACCGAAATGAGATTGAAATGTCAGCCAAGAGAGATCACATAAGGGGGAACAGCTCACCTCGAGTCGAACTCAAGCGTGTGGTGGTCGCGGAAATAAACAATGCTTACGCCATATGGATACTGACCACCCAAACTACTCCACGGAAATGTAGAAGCGAATCATTATAAATCAGACAAACGATTGTTGACCCAGATCAGGCAACTGTCATGAACAACCTTCGCAACTTCAGAGCACCCGACGAACTCTTCCGCGCATACCATTTAACCCAAACACGCTGGCAAGGGAAGAACGGTCGTTTGAGGTTGTGTAACAACGCCTTTGGCCGGACTTACGATGGAGGACCATATGGCGTATGTGTCAGAGGTCTTGTCAATCGCGACACCCTCGTTGCCCATCCCGACGGAAGCGGATGTGAGGGGATACTGCATCTGGTTGCACCGACTGCAGACGACGGACGCCGTTTCGACCTCAGCACAATGGCGCTTATCTCCGCACTGAGGGACGTAAATGGCAACGACCGCACTATTCATTGTGTCCGCATAGTACAAGGACAACGCTGCGTGGTGTTCATGGCACAGGTAAATGTTAAATTCAAAACGGCGACGAGTTACGACTAATACAATGAAGGGGGATCACACACCGGTTACCGTAAAGGACGCTCAAGGACACATTATCCTCCCAGACGAAGACGGTGAATACGGACTGGTTGGATTGCACGTGGATGTTGTCTTTGTATTGTACCTCCTTGAAATCCCCCGCTACTACCAACGGGACGCCATCTTGGTAGCGTCGATTGTAGAGATCAGATTAAACAACTAGAACTTGGCATCTTGACGATGATGTAGATCTTCCCAATGATCGATTTGTGTTAACGCTCCACTATACGAGAAGGCAACCGGTAAGCACTCAACGTTGTGATCCGAACGATAAGCCCCTATCCACGAAATTCAGACGTCGAAATCGTGGTTGATACAACCGATCAAGGATCAACATCGAACTCGGGACCTGTGTTGCCTATAAGGATATAAAACTCAATTAGCGAATATAAATTTAGCCTTGTAAACTTGGCACTTTACCCGGTGACAATGGCCAAGGGCAGCCACACGTGAATAAGCGTAACTTGGTTCGTATGCCGATACTAGAAAGAGGGCGGGAGGTAGTCCGGAATTCGCGTAAATAATAGGAATATAATGGTTGCGTCGACGATCAAGAGTGCTAGACAAACGTTATCAGGGTAGTGGATTCATTCATAACATATCCACAAGCTCGGAATTTCCCCAAATCTTATTAGCGTCACATCGAATGACATCGAGGATAAACTTACAACTGTTTCCCCATGGCGCTGGGATGTTTCGAACTTCAGGGCATCACAGGCCTCATTTGTATTAGGGGGTTGTCGCTGCTTGGAGTTGAGAGCCGATTCAAATGGGCATCCGGGAAAAGGTTGTCGAACACCCACAGAGATTATCGAGTGGTTATCGCAGTTGGCCATCCCGACGGGGAGATATGATTGATCCATTCAAATAAACGACGTTTCCACTCGGAACATCTATGTACTCCGACATTCCGATGAGTCACTATCATCCTGATCCTGGTCCGAACTGTCGATATCAGAATACTGCACATGTCAGCCTTCAGGTGGAGTGTCGCAAACTGGATATGGCAACAACTCACGGACATAGAGAATGAACTGGTGACCCTCGTGTAAGCCTTATCATCGTGGTAGGTAAGTTTCCACGAGGACGACTCGGACCTTGGGAATCCAAGCGGTACTCCCAACGACCATGTTTTATGGTCACCCACGTAACGTCGGCCACCGACCTCGAAGTCTGAGAGAGCATCGGTACGATGAGTGCTGGACAGATTGTCGCATACAGTCAACCCGTTGTCCGAAAAGAAATCCGGTGTGGCAAAGTTAACTTCAAGAACGCTGTTGTGAATTCGCAAGGCCGTCCTTTCGTCGAAGGTAGAATGCGGATAAAAGAAACGAGCGCCGTGCGCCGAGATAATGCCCATGACACTGGCTGTGAGATATGTCAGTGTGCGCTATATCAATCGATTATAGAATACTCACTACATTTCGAGCGTAAGACAAAGTCGGTAGGACTGACTGTGGCCGATATGACACGCACGAGCCTGTCTTTGGTATCAAAGAAATCGGTGATGTCAACATCCACTTCTATACCGACCAAAGACACCCCATAATCATCCGGCGAAAACGTTGTGGTAGTGCCAGGAGAATAATCAGACATCTTCAGCCAATGTGTGATGCTAGGAGCATCTCCATCGTCCACCAACACTTCCAAAGGAACGTCACTGGTCAAAGACCGATCGAAAAAGTGAAAGGAGGTTGAACCAATGATGGCGGAGTGTGTTTCTCGCAGAAACACCATAAACCCCTCGACGTCGGTATCCGAGAAATACAGCGACAGGGCTGTTTGAAGGTTGAAGTGCTCTTGAATGTACAGGACCGCGCGATCGTGGATCCTATGACAGGTACGCGACAGACGCAGCAAGTCACCAGGCGCTGCGTTGTCAAATATGGTATCCAGTATTCGATCAGCTCTTCAGGTGCATAAGTCCCAGCTACAACACCAAGAATTGAAGCTTACAGTGAGTTCATTGGGGAATTGTGAAGAGATCGATATTCAGAGGCAAGCAAGTACGAGAAGATACCAAGGCATAAAGGCATGCCATGTGGTCGAGCCAGAAAAGGCAAAGCAGCGGGCGAACGAGAGCGTCCTGATGGCACATAACGATCGCCACGGAACGGACAGCCCTGCCCAGACAATCGACCCGAAAAAGTCATGCACCATACGTACCGCAGTATGCCAGGGAACGACACAGGTGGGGGTAATGGAGAGAAGTGACGGGACTCGAAAACCAGTTCAACCATAACCACAATATTCCGCAGCAGCGTGGGAGAATATTGAAAAGTTTCGGCGCTTGTTTCAATAGCCCGACGAGAGAACCACGAACTAGCTCGTCGTAGAGCTACCATTCAAAATGCAACCTAGATACTGATGCTTATGGTCTAAGTGAGATCCCAACAAATGTGCATCCTTCGATCCTACGCCATGTGTTTGTCTTTGAGATAACGTTCGACCTTGAACTGTACGTACTGGTCTCTATTCAATGTCAGTGGATGGAGCATCTACTATATAGAAAAACATACCTCGTGTCATAGATTGCCTTCCTAATGAAATGCCCCAACTCCCTGTCCTGCGAAACCAGATATCTTTCACGTAAATCCTCAGACTTCACTACCGTGAAACGGGAACATGCTCCTCGAGGCGTAAATTCGATGTTCCAAGAATTGATATGGCGAAATAAGGTGAACTCCAGTAAACGAGAACTGGGGACGCAAGGTAAAATCCAACACTTGCTATCACCAACGAAGCGCACGCCCGAGCGATCTTGAACCGCATAAAAGTCGTCATGCTTCCTCGCGCGATCGGCGGCGGGCACCTCGTCTATAACAGACCAACCCAACCCTCTATATTTATCAATGAATATGTCAGTAGGGTCCCCATAGATATGGCGAAGGCGAAGAGCCTGCCCCAAGTGGAAAGTCGAATGAGGGTACAACGATATGGCATCGTTCGCGGTGATAAAATTCATTGTACACGCTAGAACCAAGTTTATTGATACACCGCAGATACCCAAAGCGAGGACTTACTGAGGTTCGAACCGATAACATTTTCAAGGGTGGTATTGCGTGCAACCCACACGTGGATGATTCTAATGCCATTGACGTATTTCGCAACGTCTGGAGGATGATAAGCCTCAGTACCATTCGAAGAAGAATCAGTATCAGAGCACACGTCATCGTCTTCAGCATCGACGACATTGGAATCATCAGCATCGACTCCAGGTCTTGGCTTCTGGTACATATAACTGTGATCCTCCAACCAGTTAGCTAGCTCGCCGTAAGCCAGGAAGGTAACCGTAATGTCGAGGGTAGAACTGTCGTTGTAGGTCCTAGTGAAAACGTCGAGCGCAACGGATCCGAAGATTACGGCGCCTGTCCTTGCTTGTACCAAGCGAAAGTCGTCATACAGGGAACCCGGGAAGAAACGATGGAGGTGGATGGGTACCGAAAAGTGGGTCGCCATATAGGTGGACACTATCTCGTGCCAACGCCGATCTGTGCGAGAAAATCGTAGCAAATCACCTGGCGTGAATTTTCGTAAGATAAGCAACAAGATATCGTCGTCGCTGGAGGAGGCTCGACATCAGCAATGCCGAATTGGTTGTGACATTAACGTACAGATTGTCCATATTTTCGTGTCGTCTTGCAAGAAGAATAAAACTGTCGAATTAGAGAGCGGTTATGATCGGACTGCGTCGTGATAAGGAGGGGCATTCAACCAGGTAGGTTAAGCGCTTTACGACCTGACAACGCAATGGCATCGTGACTGGCCCTCGCAGTAGACGGTGAGATGTGGAATCGGAGCCTCCAAGGAGAAAATCCATACGGTTGCAACGTCTTCATCGACCCAACGGGACTCCAATGGGTACGGTCAGACAAGCGGGGATATAATTAACCGAGTTCATTGCATACATTGTCGATATATGCATCAGAACTCAAGGTTTTAAGCACGCAAACCAGTTGAAAATGCATTTACCCGGATACCCCGACACATTGGAAACGTGTTTCAGGGGCCGTGGGAGGAAAAGGCGGGCGGCTAAATAGATTGGTTGTCGGTGTCGCTTTCGAGTGTATGCACGCGCGCGTTTCAACGACGACGATATAAGATCGTATGTATATCATGCGAAATGGCCCATCAGGACGAGTGCAATGAGCTCTATTACGCCGTCTTGCTCAAACGTGATACCTCCCCTTTACCCGATCATAATTCTCAACCCAAGCGATCTGCCCTCGATGCAATTTCAGAGCCAAGGTGGAAAACTTATACTGTGTCACAAGGCTGAGGGATGCTCGTACAACCGGACGCACTACTTGTGCCGAGTACGTGGTCACGTACTCCGTGATGACCTATCCCTCGAAGCCGACGCCCGTGGTTACAACGGGATATTGGTTCTGCAGCCAAGCAACAATCCCCAATTAGCCAAATTCTTCAGCGACAGCGTGGATACACTCGTAAACGTGCAGAAAACACTCAATATACCGGAGGGACGTCTGATCAACGCGATCCACAACGTGGATGGGCAGCAGCGCTTGACACTTATCGCGATGAGTACAGTACGTCCTTGCGAAGTACTAAGAAAAATAGATTACTAAACAATTCTAGTCGGACGACAGCCCATTGAGGGTGAAGGACACTCAGGGAGATATCATTGCTGCGCAGAAAGACAAGTTAGCGTTGAAAGGATTGGACATTGATGTTGTGTTCACGTTTTACCACACACGTATACTCATTAAAAACCCAGGGAAACCGGAACCAGAGCTTTACGTTCTGACAATTGCGAGGTTATCAGAAGTACAAATCCTGTTTCAGTGTGTGTAATAGACCGTGTTTCGTTTGAGTGTCTCATATGGATGTGATCAGCAAGATTGATGAACGACGACCTTTGAGCTTGGTGCGAGACAAATACACTCAACTGTGCACAGCGTGCATCGCTGCGTTGTGGACCCTCCACAGGGCACTGGTGTTACTGTCAAACGACAGGACTTGCCCAGCCCCCCGGCACATCAAGGTAAACGTAAGGCGCATTTGAAAAGTCGGGTGGTGATCTGTCAGTTCGACGAGGACGACGAGAGGAGCAGCGTTAGTTGGTAAACGCATAGGTACCTTGCATAGTGTGTTGTCTTCTAAATCAAGGACCGAAATAAGGGAGCTGATGATTCGATTCGAATGAAGTCGGCGAGCTTCCTGTCCATCTAACGCAATATTGACAAAATTGGATAATACGACCTAAACGATGCATATGGCGCATATCCTCATCCCAAGAATGTGGAACTACCAGAACGAAAGCTGGACGAAACCACTAAACAGAATATCACTATGCAGCCGGTACACGATCTAGAAACCAACTCACGCGTGTGATGACGAAGGCATACGATCTAGCTGCGTATACGCTCTGTTGTTATGGTAAACAAGCCACCAACTGGGTGGATCCAGCAACGGTGCATCCGTCACCAACAGGAACATCCAAGTTTTTCGGTCTCCTATAACTCGACGACTCGGTATACCGTTTCCCGTGTAGAAATCGGAAGACGGGTTATTACGCTCGGCGTCGGATAGTCTCTCAATAACGGTACCACCTTGAGCCTCGAAGAAGTCAACGGAGAACCCGTCGATATCACCAGTACCGTTATGGATCCTTAGACCCTCGAAGCGTTCAAGGGTCGAGTGGGGATAGAGGCAGTAAGCGCCCGTTGCAGAAAGAAAGTTCATAGCGGACGCTGAATCGATAATGAATTTAAAATCAATGGAGAGAACTCTATACGCACTGATACTGGAACCCAAGATAACGGCGATCGGGTCAGATCGAGACAAAACCAATCGAATAACCCGATGCTCAGCGTTCTCGAAATGCATCACATCCTGAACGAAACTTGGAGAGACAACGGCATCGGGTTGAACGTCGTCGTCATCAACCGAGTCATCCGAATCGGGGTACTCGATAGGAGGTAGAGCCATACCCGTATAACCGACAACTTGTAACCAGACGATGAGGCCGTCACTGTTCGAATCATCAACCAGCAAATCGAGACGGGTGGACCGAGAAAGCGATCTGTTTATAAAATGGAAAGCCGTCATGCCCGTGATGAGGATACCTGCATCCTGCTGCAAAGCGGCAAACACATCAATCTGCGGGGGAGTGAAATAGGGGCGTAGAAGAACGGAGGGTGAAAGATGGTCATCCAGGTAGGTTGAAACTCTGTCGCGAACAGCGTGACAGACACGCGACAGCCTGAGCAATTCCCCGAGGCTGAAGTGGTCGAGGAGGGCGTTGGGAGCAATGGAGATACTAACGTCGTATTTAGATACTGTAACTCGGTAGACCAAATGTAACTTACTACGAAGCCATGGCGAAAATGGGAGTAAATGTTCTGAGGGAGGGACGACGAAGACGCAGAAAGAAGAAACAATCTTTGTTATTATTTACAACCCTCGGAACAGACGAAACACAAACATATATTGTCAATATATTCGTTGTATATGGAGGGGTTTACTGAATCAGTATCGCGCGGGTACAATGCTGCGCGACGTTCACGCGGTACCAACCACGAAACACAACGACGAGTTCGGGGCGAAACAGGTATCAGCGTAAAATATAGGGGTAATGACGAACCCCTAAAAGGATCACCGTTACCATATGGCCTCCATCTTACCAGGAAATGGGACCGCAAGCGGATAGCAAGTGATGATAGCCTGATGCGAGTAAAAAGCATGTGGTCAGTGCAGTAGTAAAACGTAGAAGAAGACGCACCCACCGACAACACCGTCAGCTATGCAAAGCCAACTCGAGCTAATCCTACAGTCTCTCAGTGACACCCCTTACATTCCACAACCAATCCGACGCCCGGATAGTGATACCGTCTGTCGTCACATCGAGATAACACGCTGGCAAGGCCGAGGAGGCCAGAGCATATTATGCCACAGCAGCACCGATGTCACCTTAGACGGTGAGCCGTTCGCCTGTCATGTACGAGCAAGAGTATTGCATGACCGGTTAACTTGGAACGGCACCGATTGCAACGGAACCCTTGTGTTGGTCAGAAGCACTGGTGCCAGAGGACGTACATTCACCCAAACCATATCCACACTCCAGGCACTACCCGGGACACTAAAGCACATCAACGCTGTAAAAAGTTGCGTGAAGTACGAAGCAATGAATAACGCAAGACTCACGGTTACCATACTGGTGAGTACGGTCTTGGAGGGTTGACGTCAGTACTAATAACGAATGAAAGGGAGAGGCTCTGCACACATCGATAACGGATAGTCACGGAAACGAAGTCGAGCCGGTCGAGGGGAGTTTCGATCTAAAAGACTGCGAGGTGGACGTAACATTTCTGTTATACGTAGAAACGAAGAGGAGCCGATCCTCGATGATAGGCGCTGTGACGGATATTGTGGTTCAAAGGCCGTGACGATAGTGACGATATCGTAGATAAGGCGATGTGGACGTGGTTATTATAAGACGATAGTTGAAAACGGTCGTCGGACGCGATATTCGATAGATTGTGGAAGGAGTTCTGTTATGAAGAGAAGAGGCGGGGAATTAGACAATCGTGGATGAACCATTGTAGTTACGCACTTGTTGTTCACCTATATCCGACGTAGAGTTCAACTTGCGGATCGACGACCGAACGATTATGACTTGAGAATCGAGGTTGAGACTTGAGACGATGAGACGATACGGTACGACGACCGCGACGAGAAGCACCACATGTCAAAAGGCAGAAAGCAGAACACGCTACGTAGCATAAATTACGAAGCCAAGACAAGGCCAAGACGAACAGTAAGCAACATTTGAAGAAAAATTACCTGATAAGGCAATTTCGGCGTCTGCCGCCACGAGTACGGTGAATACCGACAGTTTGAGATGCTGGATAAGAACGATTCCTAAAAAAACTCCGTTTTTTATTAACGGACTCGTAAAGCCGCGAGCATCGATAACGTAGCCACTGTCGAGAATTTTCGTTCGCGCATGGCCGTGTTGTTTGGTTGCGGCCTCTGTACCAAACACTGCCAGCCAACCACGCACGTGGCCC
>ML208476.1:0-38322 GCA_004369065.1 Pluteus cervinus
GTACGCAATACCGACAAGTCGAAAAAGCGAATGAAAATGGCTCACCGAAAGGATAAGGCTCTGAAATGTCGCCACTCGCCGACGATCTTCGGAGCTTGGGGGTCCCACAACGGGTCAGCCTTTCTAGGTGACGCTCGGGATTTACAGTAGCGTTATCATCTATTCCATGAGTTCACCTCGCCAAGTGGGTCGCAAGCGGAAAGAACTGGTCGACGAAGGTGACTTGGAAAGGCCAGCCCCAATACGAGATGTGGGGGAAGGAGCGTTACCGGTGGCATCGTAAAAAATTTGAGTCCACGTTCACACGCCTACGTTCAGGGTCATACCCAAACCTTTTACTCTATCGCAAAGCCTTCTTGTCGCGAACTGACAAAACTCCACACAATCATGCCAGAGCGGTGTAATTTTGAACTATCGTGGGCTTGGCGGATTATGTATCCGTCGTGTTCTAAAAGTACAATATTCTATTATAGCATTTCAGGAATCGATTGACACTAAACATAGTATGCAGGTCCCGTTCTTGTCGACCACTCTCCCTTGCCAGATAAAATACGAAATTCGGGGATCGAGCGGTTGAAAGGAAGGGGCCAAAACCTTCCGAATAAGTGTGCCTCTGGATCTTCGCTCGCACACCAGAGGAGCTGTATGTCCATTGAGGGAATGTCCTTTGTGTGGTCGAGTTTGATTTCTTGATTTTCACCTTGGATATGGGATAAAAGCGCCAAGTAGTCTTCTTCCGGTTGAGGTCCCGAATATCTCGAACTGACTTCGATACTGAGCAGGGAGAGATGATGATTGCAATCGGCGGGATCGTCCGCGTCTGGTGACCACGATTCGCGTAGGCTTCGAAGCTGATCGCCATATGCTCGCAATACCCACGAAGAGTGAAGGTCAAAAACGATCTGAACTCTCCTTAGGTTCAAAAGTGTGGTAGAATTCGACATTGACGAAGAATGTTGGACATTATGAGTCGACGACTTCATAGGAATGGAGGTGAGGATAGACACCGTGTCGCCCATTGTCCCACCCAGAACGAGGGACTCAACTAAAGGTGCGGATTTAAGTACCAAAAGAAAGAATCCGTGATCGTGTTGAGCATTTTGAAAGTTGATAATAGGATTGGTGACACGCGATAGAAGGGGATGGGAAATAAGCCAGTTGCGAGTCAAAGGCCAGACTGAGACTTCGTAAGATAACATCCACAACTTCGGGAATGTCCACTGGTGGAGGAAGGTTGATGGAACCATGCCACGTCCCCTGTTCAAGATAGAAAGATATTCGAGGTGGTCGTGCTGCTGCTCAGCTGAATTTGGATTCGGAGTAGCATGGGATGGAAAAGAATTGTCTTCAAGGTCAAGCTCGATGTGAAGCCTCTGGAGTTGCGGGCATCGATCGAAGATGACCTCAACAAATCCAATAGGGATTGACCACCTAATATGAAGGACAGTGAGCTGGAGGAGTTGTGGGAACCCGACGTGAGCTCCGGTTGGCCCCAGAGACGTCCAAGACCTTGGAGGTCCATTGAGAAATAATCTCTGGACCTGAGGTGCATACAAGTCATCCAACGTATGGGTATTTATCGAGGCTAGTTCCTCCGCATAGGCTGCGTGGCGTTCGACAAAGGGGAGAATTCCCTGGGGAAGAGTGTCTTCGTATAAATCCGCTGAAAGATGTCGAACGAGAATCGGTAAATCGTTGAGAAAGGTTAGAAAGTCTTCTGCCTCCGCAGTGTTTCCTTTTCATCTCCGTTTGCAACGTCAAAGACAAAGTGTGACTGCGAGAAAGGCAAGTCTTGGCTATACTGATGGAACCTTTGTTGTTCAGATTGACGCGAATCCGACTCCACAGGACCGGCATGGAGAGTGCCACTGACCGCCATCGATGGCAGACAGTAGCTAATCGCATCGGAACGAGATGAGGACGGGGATCAGATGATCCCATCGATTCCCAGTACCTGAAGAAGATCTGCTCGAGAATATCATGGGGGAGGTGCTTTGCCGGTGAAAGTATGTATTGTGAGATGGAAACTTGATCAAATTTGCGAACAAGCTGACACGCCGCATCTGACAATTCACGGCATAACATCTGTAGACTGTAAGCGACGGCTAGCTCCTAAAAAGCGTCTTGAACGCTTTTTTAACACTTTTTAAGGATCGGCTAGGGCCAAGCGAACTACCCGAATCACAGATGAACTTGACTATAGTTTTGTACGTCTCCGGTATCCTGGCGTTTGCAGAAAGAATATCGGCCTTGCACTCCGTGACGAACTCTCGGATGGCGATGCATTCCTCTGGGGATGGTGGATGCTCTGTTTCACGGGCTTTCGAGAACATCGACGAAAGATCGATGGAGGGGTGCTGGAAATTTCTGTGAATAAGGATATCATGATCGATCGAGAAAGAGTACACACACTGTGGTCGTTCATCAACGCAATCACCTCGTCCAAGGTCGGGTTCTCCGATTTTTCTGATTCGGCCATTGACTCAGGAAACGTAGCAACAGGACACAGAACTGGTGGTTATAGGTTATGAATGTTTTTTGGGGAAACAGGACAACTAACGTGGAAGGTCGAAGCCAAAATACCTGACGTTTCGTTCTGTGAATACACGCATGATATGCACGAATGTTCAGATCGACGTTTAGAACGTTTAGAGATGGGGTGGGAGTAAAACAATCGTCGCCCGTGGGAATGTAGGTGGATTGATTCCTGGAAGTTTGCAGTAATAACGACAGGCCGCATCGAGGAACATCCCTTTTATGGTTTCGAGTTGCAAAAATGTGATATCGTAGAGTTCTACACGATGTTGTATATCGATTCCGACCGTTCCCTCCACTCGCCTTCGGGTCCCATCACCTTATGAGTGCTAAAAATACGAGAGGACGGTGGGGTGACGTCGAATAGGATTGGAATACCAGGGACTTCTCCATATAAGGACGAAATGATCAGTTGAACCGTAACGTCTGGTGATACTGCTTGCAGATTTTGGCAAAGATGGTGCGTGTCAAGTCCATCTGCTTGAGTAGACTCCACAATTCGTCGATCGATCCAATGGTGTATATTCAGATTTAGGAGATGGTGGGGCCGAAGGTTAACCTGTAAGGCTGAACCAATGGCTGGGGGTGTCCAACTTTGTATGAGCCGTTCGAAGTCGTCTTTGAAGGGCTGCAGATCATCGAATGACAATGCAGATGCGTAGTGAAAAGTCTTTAGTAAGGGCAAGAATGTGGAATGGGGGTAGGCAGCTGGAATCGATGTGAGGGCCTCAAGAGTGCACTGAAGCGAGCTGGTTGAAGACGTCATAGATAACTCTTGTAAGGAATGAGCGGGATGTAGAATCGAAAGGATGATATCCTTCGTCAGGACGAAATTGAGGTGAACGGACAATCGACGAATTTGACCTAAAAGAGGATGGGAAATGAGCCAAATTGGTGCGGTATTCCTCCGGGTTAGGCCAAAGTAATCCAACATTTGAAGAGACGCGAAGGTGTAACGCTGAAGGAACGAATCTGGAAGGTCAACACTTCCGGTGCAATCGTTGCTGATTCCTAGGTATTGGAGTTCGGGATAGAATACTCGGCTGTTTGGTCTCCAATTGTTGGGATCGGTGTGTCCAGAATTCAAAAAGACGTGCCTGACACCGGTCCCTGATAAGGTGAGGAATAGCTTCTGGAGAGCAGGAAATGAACGGAGCAGAGGATCTACTACGCCCCAGTGAAGTTCCTCGCTCAAAACTAAGAGCGTAACATTCGTCGAATGAATAGATGTCTTCGACCAAGAGGCTGAAGGTTGGGCGAGATATAAGCGCTTAACATGGAGAGGGACGTCCACTGGTCGATACCAAGTCGAATCGTTCATCACTATCTCTTGAAGGGATTTGCAACTCGGATGTGTAATGATGATCGGCAGAAGTTCATCTGCCTTTGGGCCAGGTGTGATGTCGACATCAAGACCTCCCAGCTCGATAGATTCTTTTCGAAGAAAAGAGAACAGATCGTCGATTGGACCAGATAGGCTATCATCATTAGCGCTGAGCCGGAGAGTGAGGTTGGGTGAACGGGATCGAGTAAGCCAGAGTTTGGCTTGTTCGAAGGAAGTGGGTTTCGCGTTGTCTACCCGGACGAACTTCCAAAGAGAGGACATCGAACAGGCGACTTGACGCCAGTGGGAGCAGACAGAGGCGAGCTGTAAAGGAGGCGTGGAAGGGGAAGTGGTATTTCGGTGGGTTTGCATGCAGGCTGTGAATATAGAATCGAGGATGTCCTGGGGAAATTGGCGGCCAGGTTTCAGAAGGAAGTTGTAGAGAGCCTTTTGGCTTGATATATGCGTGAAACGAGAAGTTGTCTTCGTTAAACTGCGACAAAGTTGGACTAGTGACGAGATGGTGTTTTTGATTTCGGAGCTGAGGAGGTCTATTTGAGTTTCAATCTCTTGTATGCCCTCTTTTACGGTGTCAAAATCTGTCGTTGAAAGTAGAGCTCCAGAAGAGCGAGCATTGTCGTACAGGGACTCTAAATTGAGGGAGGGATGCTGAGCGCATTTTGAGTATTAGGTCTCGCCGCTGATAATCAGAGATATGTATTTGATCACCTCGAAGATGTTATTCGTGCTTCTGTTCGATTTTCGATACGCCTTGAGTTCCGCCTGGGCTTCGTTGATCACAGCTTCAAATTCTTTGGGGCACGTAACTAATGTGCGTCGAGCCAGGTCAAAATTATTGTTTTAATCCATGGAAATCGTCTGCTTACCATTGATCGAATAGGACGCCTCCGGATCTCCTTGATTCCAAACCGCCACCATGCTGGTATTGTGGAAGGAGTGATCGAATAACTCGGCGAGTGGCGGTGTGGTGTTGGCACAATTTCGAACTCAGCTTGAAAGAGAATTGCTCTCATCCCGATCGATCCTTAACAAGGCCTCGATTACTGCCAGAGACAGAAAAACTTATAATTGAGCGCGTTCTCCAAGCTCAAGCGTTCAAACGTTCAAATCCAAGGTGCAACGAACTTATTTCTGGTTCCCCATCGTGTCTATCAACGGTACACTGTACATATCGGATTCCTTCAGGGATTCCTTGTGATGGATTTCGTCTCGCACAACCGTGTCAGGCACCTCCAGAAGGCCTCCGAATTCTTTCTAGTCTATGGACTTCAGTCTGCAAATACGCGAAGGAGGAGGAAGAGGCGTAGCAGTCGTCCTCTTTGAAGTGTTTCCCTTTTATCGATCCGTCAATAATGCATCATTCTTTATAGATGCCAAACCGCGCAGTACTAGAGGACATTGACAGAACTCTGTATTGAGGACAAAAACGAGATTGCTGGAAATCTATGATTCCAGTCAGTACGACTATCACCAACTCGTATACAAACGTCACACTATTCTTGATAGTTCTGCGATACTACTTTCTTCGTGATTAGTACTTAGTATCCGGTCAAAAATACATAAAATGCAAACGAGAGGCCATTATTCATCAGAATTACTCGGAGGAGGCACTGTCCTCTGGATCTTGCGATGAAGCTTCGACCGGCCCCTTCCAACCTGTGAGTCTTCGTTCGTCCAAAACCATATCTGCAAAGGACCACATATCAAACCCAGTTCCTCTCACTCCTTTCTCCCAATCGTCCACCCTCAAACAACGCATTACCACAATCCTTTCATCACCCTTTACAGCCGCCGGTACCGCCGAAGCTCCCTCATTATCCAGCTCGAGACTACCATGTTTCCACAAGATCAACGCCTTCAGCATCGGGCAATTCTCCAAGAAGAATGAGACGCCCTCAGCTTCTATTCCACGCCAACGATACAACGCAACATGCGTCACATTGGGGAAATGAAGGACGAACGCGAGTCGCTGATCTTGACCTTGAGTACTGAAAATCGACGTCTGTTCATTAAGAATCTCGAAGTGAGTGATACGAGAGAATAGTGGTTCTATTCGTATTTCCTTCGGAATGCGAGAGAGAGGAGGTCGAGAAGTTAGAAGTGAACTGATAGGAACTGCTAGCTCTTGGAAGAGAGTTCTGGGATCGATGGATACGCAAGTCAACGGGAGCTGGCTAAGATGATTGGCGTCCAGTCGTGAGTCCAGGGCTCCCCACCATGCTGCCAATGTAAGGAGATTTGGACAAAATGAAAGACAGTAGCTGATGATCCCATCTGGGCACACAGAGGGATCGTCCTCGTCATACATTGCAAGCTGACGTTCTGCAAGGCAAAGATGGCGGATGAATTTGCCGTATCTTCGAAATTTCTCCGTTGTGAATTGGGTAGGAAAATGACGTTGATTATAGACGAGAACGACTTCGAAAGCTTTCGGGAGGAGCCTGATACAGTTGTGTTACACGAAATCCGTCATAGGGAATTTGAGGAAGAAGTCGATATGGACGCACCATTCGTGAACATGGTGAGCAACTAGAAACAAGTTTGCTGCATCTTGAATTTGAGCTTGAAGAGCAAGCTCAAATATCAGTCGTTCTATCTCTGGTGGTAATGGAGGATCTGCCATCGATCTGGGATGAGAAGAAAAAGCGTCGAGGCGCCGGTTTCAAGCTGAGTTCGAAATTGTCTCCAACGCCACGCTGCCATCGAGTCATTCCATCACTCCTTCCACAATACCACTGCCAGTATGGTCGCGGTTTGAAATCAACTCCTATTCAATCAATCCTAAGTACACCATTTTCCGTGTATCAGACCAATGTTTCTGACCTGACCTGACGCACATTAGTTACATGTCCCGAAGCACTTGAATGCGTGATCCAACCGAAACTCCTTACATATCCACAATCCGACATGACACCTTCGAGGTGATCAGATATATATCCCCAACTATTGATATTGAGTATTCAGACTGATTAATAGGTTCTCAAACCGCGCTCAGTACATACGACAACAACCGATCTTCTGGCGTTCGGCTATCGCCGACAGACTTCGGTACGGTGAAAGGGGGCGTTGAAACTCAAATAAACCTCCTCGAGTCCGCACCAAGCAACGCCATCTCATCGACCTCATCACTAGCTTCCAACTTTGTCGCGGTTCAACGAAGACAGACTCTCGTTTCCCACAGCTGCAAGCCAAATGGCCCTCGACAATTTCCCCATCAAACCTGCCTGCCAATTTCCCCAAGACATCCTCGAATCTATATTCACAGCCTGCATGCAAACTAACCGACATACCACCGGTACCACCCCCCGTTCTACCCGCCCTCCCTGTCAACTCGCCTCAGTCTGCTCCCACTGGCGCCAAGTCGCCTGTTCAATGTCTTCACTTTGGAAATTCGTTCGTGTAGACAACACTAAACCCGCCTCCTTCGAAAAAGCCAAACTATGGCTTACTCGATCCCATTCGCCCAACCTCAACCTTCGGATCCGCCTTAGTCATGATATCTTACCTGGTCCAATCGACAATTTGTTTTCCTTTCTTCAAACAGAGTCTATTGAACTTGAAGGACTTGATGTTACCATTCTACTGGGGTCGAAGGTAGATAAACTCTGCGGGTCATCGTTACACATCCGAGGTGCAAATCCCTTCAGGAGGTGGTGATGAACCATTCGACTACTTATCGACCAGTGGACGTGCCACTCAATGTTAAGCGCCTATACATGGAGAAGCCTCCACTGTCTTGGACGAAGTCATCCATTCACTCGACAAGTGTTACCCTCTTGGTGTTGACCCAAGAACTTCATTGGGACATAGTAGATCCCCTACTTCACTCGTTTCCCGCTCTCCAGAAGCTATTCCTCTCCTTATCAGAGAGTGGTGTCCGTCACGTCTTCTTAAATTCTGGGGATACCGAGGCCAGCGATTCGCCATCAAAAAACCAAATCACCTACCATAGGAATCAGTAACGATTGCAATACCGGAGATCTTCCCGGATCGTTCCTTCACCGTTACACCTTCCCATCTATTCAAATGTTGGATTACTTCAGCGCAACACAAAGAAATAAGGGACCACGTTGGCTTATCTCCCATCCTGTCCTAGGTCAAATTCGTCGATTGGCACTTGACCTTGGTTTCATCGTAACGAAAGATATCGTCCTGTCCATCCGTAAATCAGTTCATTTGTTAGAAGAGTTATCAGTCTCGTCCATCTCCCTTCGGGACACTCTGGAGGCTCTGACATCAATTCCAGCTGCCTACCCCCATTCCACATTTTTACCCCTCCTCAAAACATTCCATTTCGCATCTCGAATATCATTTGATGATCTCCATCCATTCCAAAACGACTTCAAATGACTCATTCAATCTTGGACTCCTTACCCCCACGAGTTCGGAATTCGACCTTCAACCTCACCGTCTCCTAAATCTAAACATACATCGTTGGCTTGGTCGACGAGGGGAGCTTAGCCAAGCAGATACACTTGACACCCACTATCTCCGTCAAACTTTACAGGCAATATCACCGGACCTTACGGTTCAACTGGTTGCTTCTTCCACGTATGCAGGAATTCCTGGAATACCAATCCTATTCGATATTAGCCCACCGCCGTTGCGTAATAATAGCAGTTATAAGGTGATAGGACCCGAAGGCGAGTGCAGAGAGAGGTTGGGATCTATTTACCATATCATGTAGGTTTTCCGTCCGTATAAATAAACGGTATCACTGTCAGAAATATACTATAGAGGCAATGTCAGTGTTTTGGATGTAATGTTATGTTACGTAGCAAACTGTAGAGTATTTGTACGACAAGAGTAAGTAGGCATGTGGTAGCTAGTTGTAAGTATGAGTTCGTTAAGCTATCTACTGAGTAAGTTCGGCGAAGACTACGAACCCACTATGCAAGTTCGAGGCCCAGCCTCAGGAGAGGCGCTTCCCGCCGGATCGGAGCTCGGAACGGAGGCGAGTTGGGTCGGTTCGATCCGAAATTGGCCCTGACGTCAATTTCCAAACTTCCGACGGCCAACGTTTCCCTCGTCCTCCTCCTTGCTGGCCTTTATGTCTGTCAACCACCACACGAACCCATCACCATCTGTGTCGCGGGCGGCCTCGATATCAAGAGCCAGTAAACATGGCTCCACGGTCTCACGGAACCAGAGTCTCATCAAGAAAAACATCGCAACGTACGACTTGAAACCCGCAGACATTCTCATCGAGCGTTTTGTCGCTTGGAAGATTATTGTGAAACAGTTGACGGCTTACTTTGAGGTGCGTCTTTTGGAGTGCCTTTTGGGCGTCTTTTGACTGGGTTCAGGGTATTGCAGACATTCAGAATAACACGGCCCGGGAGATGACCAAACTCGGCGCTGTTATACAGGTTCCCTTTCGTTCTGGTAACCAATTCCTCGGAGAAAGTGGTCTCCAAGACATTTACTACAATATTCGGGACCAAACGCGCGTCATTGCCGATCAACATGCAAATCTTGGGCGGACAATTGATAGCTCCATTGTCCAACACCTCAAGAAGTTGGCGGCTGAGATAAAGGCTCATATCCGCGTGCGTCCCGTTGTCCTTTTTATCGTCCTTTTCTCATACTGACCTCTGCGATAGAATATTCAAAACGATACCGGGAAACTCGCGACAAATGTTGCGAAAGAACGTGAACTCTCTAGCCGCTATGTTGGAGATCTCGCAGCTAGCATATCTGCCTACAAACACACCCCCATGACCCTCACTCCCAAGCAAGACCCCTACATCGCCAACCACCACGTAAACCACCAACTCGTGAAACAAGTTCACGAAGAGAACCTCCTCCAAAAATCTATCATCATTATGCAACAAAACTCTGCCCATTTCGAAGAGGGCATTGTTCGCGCTATCCAATCCGCTTGGCAAACCTTTGACGAGTGGCAATCTCGTATGACGGACGCTATTCAAGACAGTTGGCGTTCTCTTAGCACACATATGGCATCCCTCGCTCCTGACAAGGAGTGGATTAGCTTCGCCGCTAGAAGTGATCACCTCCTCGACCCAGACACACCCCTTCGTAACCCCTCCGCTATCAACTATCCCGGAAAAGATGACCCCAGTATCCATGCTGTCCATACCGGTCACCTGGAGCGCAAGAAGCGTTTCACACGCGCATATCGTGAAGCATACTACGTCCTCACTCCAGCGGGATTCCTACATGAATACGCCACGTCCGACCCCAAAGACGCTTCTTCCCAATCTCCCGTCTTCTCTTTGTTCTTACCAGCATGCACGCTGGGTCCTCCATCCGCCACTAATTCGAAAACGCATAAGTTCCATATCGAGGGTACGAAGGAGGGTACGGGGACGACGAAAACTGGGTCAATTCGTGCAAAGCTCAGTAATTCGGCACAAGCGTGGACGTTTAGAGCACGAAGTCATGATGATATGATGGAGTGGTGGAATGATATACGCATGTTATGTGCTAGGTATCTCGTTGCGAGCGAGATGATGGAACGAACTGGACCCGTTGACGCTGCTGTGAGGTCTGTTGGATACGTCAGCGAGGATGAAGGGTCCGACGAAGAAGAAGAGGGCGAAGAGGGAATGGATGGTGCCGAAGAAGAGGAGGAGGAAGGGAGTAGTGTTGAGGAGGAACCTCACGATGATGACGGACACGTCCCCTATCACCATGAAGACCCGGTTCCTGACGTCGATCATGGAAGAAATACGGGTCCTTCCACTCCTCATTACAATCCACACGTCAGTGGAAATGGCGTTCCTCAACGTCCTCCCCAACAGCAAATAACGGCTCCAGTTTCGAACGGCTATACAGTTCGTCCTGATCGGCCTCTCCCAGAAGCCACGAACTCACATTTTACCAATAGCCTCCAAAGCCAGTCTCAAACACTGGTGGGCCACCCGTCTCACTCTTCCATTCGGAACCTCAACCACAAGCCCAACAACAACAACGGTCAATACCCCAACGACCAAGGGTATCATCACCCCAACCACCCACTATACAACCTCCACGACAGCTTGCCCAATCCCCACCCCCACCCACAGCGTCACAACAACAACAGCAGCAGCAGCAGCAGCCACATCAGTATCAACCACAACCTCAACGATACGCCTCCACTCCAGCGGGGGAGGGACCGGACGTCGTCACCACCAACATCACTGGAACCACCAGTCATACAGACGTTGGGAACACGACGAACGTCACCCCTAGGACTATCACTCCACAATCAAGACCGACGTCACCACGTTCAACATCAACTAGAGATGGACGAGGGAGAACAGGAGGAGGAGGAGGGAGAGATAGTCCTATTGTCACGTCGGGAATAGGACCGTCGTCAACTCCGACTATGGGAGCCCCATCTACTCCTGGTGGCGGTGTTGGTGGAACAACACCTCCTGGTCAAGTTTTGGGAGAAGAATATACGGGGGAGGGACCCGCTAGGTCGAGGGGTGGTGGGTCGAGGTCGGGGTCGGTTTCGCCTGTTGGAGTACCGGCAAGTCCGAGTATACCTTCGGTGTTGAATCGAGCGGGAGGGACAACGACAGCAGCGGGTGGTGGTGGTGGTGGGGTTGCATCTCCACGTCGTGTTGCGAGTCCTGTTGGGAGTGTGGGTGGTCTTAATGGTGGTGGAGAGGGAACGGGTTTGAGTGTGGTACCGGTGAACGATGTTGGGAATGTTGGGAGAGTTGGAAATAGTCCAGCGAGTCCTGGAGCAGCTGCGAGTCGGTTTAGGGAGGGGTTTTGAGCGGGTGAGGATCGTAGGTTAAGGGATTTTGGGAGGGTGTTCGTTTTGCGGTGGATGGGCGCCTAATTCGCGCTCTTTCCGTCCTGGACTTGGGATGGATGGACCTTTTGAGGCCTGTCGTTTATTTTCTCCTCCTGCGAGCGGAGGTTCGAGTTTTTCCCCGTTTTAATGGCTCTACACGTTCGTGTTATCGCGCATCGTAGTGCTCTGAGCACGCTTTCTGGCAGTACTCCAGGGGTTCCTTTTTTACATCGTCGTTTTACTATAGCAATAGTTCTGGACTTTATATGTATGGATCTCGTACAGCTTGTGTAGTACGTCGTGTATATGTTGTATGTTATAATGCATAGACGATTCGAAATACTTTTTATTTGCACATTCGTGGTCAGCATTCAATATTCAACGTCAGTCCAACAGATGCCAGCACTTTGGGAAAGCAGAAAAGTCTTTGATTACTCGAACAAAAGGTTCTGTTGGTTTAAGATATGTATATTGTGTCGCTGGTACCATACATGTGGACAAAAAGACATGGTGACGACAATTGCGCACATGCTACAGAAGGACTGGTATCAGAATCCTGCAGCCTTTATGTTGTCGCTATCGCAATTCGGAAAGAAATGGTCACAGCGGGAAGTGCTGTTGAGTAGGAGGGTGAGAAGGATTGTAGAGACCAGGAAAAGATAGGTGACGTACACTTGTTCTCCTGGCGATGTTCTTGAAGTACTCCTCTCACCGCCTTTCGAATGCTCATTCGCTAAGGCTCCCCAACTTTCCGTTAAAACGGATTCTCTCCCCACATTGAGCGACCATCTAACCTCATAGCAGTTGGAACGAACTTTGTGATTGCTTGATTACATTCCATGTTAATTCCTGACGACGTATGACGATCAAGGCCACAACTCGGACGAGTAGGAACAAGAGAAGACAAACAATCATTAGACCGCGAGGAACAAACGGTCTGTTGTTGTGATGATTGCCGTCTGGATCGGGGTCGTTGGACCAAATGGCGGAGGAATTACGTTTCCTCGTCAGCGGACGGCGTGACGCCCTAGAGAAAAATTGGAAATGAGATACAACGGGGAAAGGAAACGGGGAAAGGAACGCTAAGCATTGAGAATGGATTACCTCAGAATTGCGCTCTTCGAGGTGAAGACAGAGAAACCCGGAGGTCTCAGGTAAGTTCGGGAGACCATCATGACACGTCACCGGTTCACTCGGCGGTTGTGCATTTTTTTCTCGAGATAAGGAGAGCTTGTTTTGCAAAGTTTCGTAGGAGATAGTTCCATCCGTCAGATGACCCTTGGTAACTCGAGAGGTACCTGTAAGGGTGGACGAGTTAAACACGCCATTCCGCAAACTGTTTGGATAATGACTTACCCATCCTGATGGGTCCCGAGACCTTGATAACTACCGACCGTGGCAGCATTTGCGTTGACGGTATTCAATGGTGCTTCACCGTTAATTGCGAGGACTTTGGCTCCAGAAAGCTAGATGTATTTGTTAGGACTGACGAGGAAAAACGGTGAAGCAAGACGAACCGATGCGAGTTGGCCTTTGAGGTTTCCTGGCAATGAATTTTGCCAGAAATCAATTCCATCAGCGAATTCAGCGGAAGCAACTGGGAATGCTTCTTTGGCGATATAGACGTCTTGTTTCCCTCGGGAATCCACGAGGAGACTCAATGGGATGGGTAGGTAGTTGACGAACATGGCTATAGGCAATAGAAGTTGAGATGATGTACAAGTAAGTTTTCGACGACGTGCGGTATGGTTGAAGGTTCATGAAAGTTTGAGTGAAGTGACCTGGACTGATGGGTAGAATGGGTCTGAGCGAGAACCAGCGCTACGGTGCGCAAATTCGAGCTACACAGCCCATCTCTTCAAGGATACCACAACCAATGGATGGAAGCCTCTCGTATCCCGCTTCGAGTTCCAGGCCTCCTTGCTATTGAGCATGGCTCTTCGAGAACTTGTTCCGTACGAAAAGTCAACATGTTCCTGATCCAACGAATAAACAGACGGGGCTTAGGCAGGACGACTTGATGTAACTGTCTGATATGGAGAAATTAGTTGGGTGATAATGAGATGAATGTCGTTCCACGGATCAAGTGCGGACGTGAACATACCTGAAGACCCCTTCGCCGTTCTCGTGTTTTGACGCACAAAAGTTCGACCCTTCACATTCCAACGCCCAACACCCAACACTTGAACTTTCAGGGCTCCTCAAATCAAACTAGAGACGAGGAATAAAGTGTTAACCGTCGAACGAGATGTGACAGCGTAACGGGACCCAACTTTCAGTCCAATCTTGAGAGACGTATTGAGAACGGCTTGGTTGGGGCTGTCTCTCGTTCCAAGGAAGATGCCAACGCTAAACATGAAGGAAGGTTGTTTGACTGGAAAGAGGTTCAAGTGAGATAAAGACTTCCGATACTACGAGAGGATCAGACTAACCTCAAACATCCTGGCCCTGGTATTGGTGCTCAACATGCAGCTGACAGAGTTTGAGCAGCTGAGGGATGTCCGCTTTGGATTGCGCCAGGTTATTTTGCACTGGAGATCTAGAACAGAGCACTGAAGTTTGAACGTCAGAGGCCAGACGAAAGGGAACATGACGTGTTATGTACCCACCGCCAATTGTTCGGTCGTAACACTACTCTTGGGCAGTGCGTATAGGCCATCTATAGCCCCTTTGCTATAGTAATAGTGTTGTTGAGCAACAGAAACTCCCTGCGGATGATTGCGCCTGCAGAGCGGTTCGATCTCGAACTAGTGTAACCGAAATCTGGGGTTATGGGTTTGGATGATGTTGAAACACAATACAGAGATGCTCACGCAGAATCCCAGTTGTTCGAGTTCAATGTTGAAGATATTATGGGAAAGGAAAAAACAGCCACGTCAAGGTAAATGGCGAGTCTGGTGGTTCTGATGGCGAGCATAAGCGCGAAATTACCCACCCTAAACACTGCACATGACCCACGCTCGACGACACGTCTTTCTCAAGTTCCTGGCCTTGCAATCGACGGAAAGAGATGACGCAAAATATATTGGACTTGTTCTAGGTTAGCTAACATACAGTACTAGGGTATCCAACGATTCAATAAATTATGTGTTCACCTATCGATAGCGCCACAGCACTGGCTCACGAGTCACCAGGGACAATCGTGAAATTATCCATAGACAGTTGGAAAGCAAACGCAGGTTCTCGAATAATACAAAGTAATGACCGCACGAAGAGTACCTCGGACGAGAATATCCAGGATAAACCATCGATTTACAACTTCTACGCTAATCGGTGGCTTGTCCCGAGCATATTGAACACCAAGGTAGACAACATAGAAGACTAGTGATCCTGAAAGTGCGAAGATGGACTGAAAGTGATGTCAAAGTACCTGTTTAGAAAGGATTATAAGGAGATTAATAGACAAACTCACTTTTGAAACCTCCATTGGGAGAGACGTCAAGAATCCAAGCACTAATAACACGATCGTCGTGAAATTGTGACCCATGTACCACATATACATGTCCCGAGTCCCAGTAGGGTCCGGTAGTTGCCCGGTCGCTAGATTGACTCCACCGTTCACCAGCCATTCCTGGTGAACTGAACGTAATGCCAGGGCGGTTGCAGCGATGAAAGGTATGCCTTGCACAAAAACGTAACCCGAAAGGATCTTGATAAGGGACTCATCCCAAAGGTAATAAGCTAGAGTGGCGAGGAGAGAGAAGTCCGACAGAATTGACGTCACGTTTGCAGCTGTGGCGAATCCTGTTGAACCCATGGGGTCAGGCTTCGAGTATACGAGCATGAGGAAGGTTGCGTTCAGAATGTACGAAGACAGGAATAGGAGAAGAGTTAGGAGAAGTGGAATTAATAGGTGTCTTCGTTTTTTCATGGGACGAAAAAGGTCGATAACCAGGAGGAGGAGTTGATAGGCAGTGAGGACACCAAATAGAAGTAGCAATACGAACTGCGCCATTTGCATTGGCGGGAGTGCTACGGAACCATGTTGGACGCTTCGAGCGGGAAAAGAGTTGAGGCTGGATTGTGTGGTAGGCTTGCTTGAAAGTGGGAAGGATAGGATGGTTGAGGGCAAGAGCATCGAAGGAGGAGCGCCCTCACCGTCAGCCGTGGTGACAAAGACGTCGGCGTTGAGGTGGACAGCCTTCAGGTACCGGGACACATACTCTCAGGGACGATAAGCCCTGACAAAACTCGCCCCATGGCCAGGAACTAAATTGCAAGGGCCGTGCTTTTCTGTTGCGGCTGACTATGTAGGACGGTTCAAATACCCCTACCTACGACATGACTGAATGCATAAGCTGCATGACGAGTCTTGATATAGCTTGATACCTTGTTCACGTTCGATACCACGAGGCGAAGATAGTCTCGTCTTATCGCTTTTGAATATAAAATGAAAGCCACCGAAAATGACCTTGAGCAAGATTTGTTACATTTGCGGTGAATAGCTCAAATCATGCCTCACAACGTTCATGGGACTCGCAGCTTCTTCTATTCGGCACAGTCAATGTCGGGAAAATAGAATAGAGAGTAGCATTCAGCACATACGGAGCGTAAATAGGGTGGTGATAGGTCAGTATTCGGTATTATAGACTCTTGAGAAGGTCAAATTAGCGTATGGCTAGGAAAACAGGATAAGAATAGACGCCAATAAGGTGAGGGCGCTGGCAAGTGATAAACTCGATAAACGCTGTGATCGGTGATGGGATGCAAAACGCAAGAGGAGAAACGTTGTCCTGACCCGTGCTCATCCAACATTCAATGTGCAAAAAAATCACGAGGCTGACATCAAAAGGATTTCCCAATATCCGGAAGACTGTGAACGGGGAGAAACCGGGAGTGGTCTAGAGGGGAAAGTAGGCGACGGGGAAAGAGATCTGCGCGTTGATGTCGGGATTCTCTCTCTGGAGATTGTGTGAGCACCTCGCTTACAGTTCAAATGATTGCCATGCGATCCTCTGGCCGAGTTGAAGCGGTCTGATACACGGCCGCAAAGGGGTGTTTCTTGATTAAACCAGAGAAGGTGTGGTAAAATCAAAGCTTTCCCCCTTACTCCATACACTGCGTGTGTGGAGAAAACTGCCTCGTCCTTTTACGGACTCGGTAGCAGGGTGCTGTGGTTCAGGTTCTCTGTGGGGGAAACAAACGTGATTTGACTTAACGCGTCACACTTCGCAAACTCCATCGAGCAAGTACTGTAACCCGGGTCCAAGTCGGGATGGATCTCGCCGATTGACCAGATACTGTATGTTGTTCCGTACTTTTTCGTCAGCGTCTCCGACTCAAATTGGTAGCTGAGTTCCATTGTGCGGTGTCCTAATTTTAAGTCACTCAGCATGGCCAGCTTTTGAGATTGATGTCCGCAAAATCGAACCTTAGAAAACTGGAACAAGCCGACGGTCTGTCCCCAGTATAATGTGCAACTAGCCTTCGAGAATGTCGTCCCTTGGTTCTGATAAGCTGAGTTAAAACCATTCCTGGACTTTAACCTCAAGGAAGGGGAGTAATACCTCTAAGGTTTCCTCATACCAACGCCGTAGGGAGGTAAAGAGGATCTTAGGAAAGCGTCGGACCTAGGTTGTTCACTGCCCCCTGAAGGGGGTATCACCGCAGAAGTTAACAAAATCCCTGTAAACAGAATAAGAGTTCCTTCTAAGTGGGCTGTGAGCGGTTGAGGATTAACTAACCCGACCTTTCCGCGATAATCCAGGTAACTTTTCGCAACGGGGATAAACGGACCACCTCGACGACTTGAAACTGGAGAAACTGGGCTTCGTCCCTCGATCGCGATCATGCAATCAGAGCGGTATGGGTGGTATGAATGGTCAATAGAAGCACCGAGTTTGAAAGGTAACCCTGGCTGGTCACGATCACGAAGTTGGAGGTGTCCATGTGGAAAAGGCTCGAGATATTTGACGTTGTTTATGTACTCTTCCACATTCAACTGTTTCTTTTGCGACAACAACCAATAACGTCGAATTCCCGGTGGAACCCGCAGGCCTTTGTAGAAAAGCATCAAAGCACTCTGACAATACGTTGTTGACTTGATGAAGGGGTCCTTTCGACATCATTGTTCTGACACATAATTCCTCTCTATGTCGTCAAAGGTTCGTGTCTCGTTCGAGTCCTTCGTACTATATCTGCCCCGTACTCGTACGTTGTTCACGGGTAGCTTGATAACTTCATTAAGCTCTTCAAAGACCAGGGGAACCCCGAATAGGGCACTCCGGCGGCCTAGAAATATATCCGATCCAAACTCAGAATCCACACCGTAGGAGTACAGTTTATGATTTTTTTAGCCCATATTTGAATCCCGCAGACCCGTTACCGGTGAACAAGCTTTTAGCCTCAATAGAAATTCCACGCTCAGTTCAGTTTGATTATACGGTGAGAGTCAATCTATCCGACAGTGGCAATCCGGCATCATCACTTGCTACATAACCGTCAGAGGCCGCTATGGGTGGGTCTTTGACTTTACAACGACAAGCAATGTCTGCGATAGCGGATAGGTCATGTGAAGCTGAGTGGAGCCTGCAAAAATCCAGAATAAATCTGACTCCGAGAGCACATGTAAAGCAGTCTCGCCCAGGATAATCCGCTTCTGATCGTGATATATGCGCCGGAACTGGACTAACAGTAACGACACGCAAAAGTCTGGAGCTTCGATGGCGCTCGAGAGTCCTACTCGCCCCAGCTAGGTCAGTTCACTTTCGTTATTCTTTCCCGCTAATCCGCGTATATATGCCAGGTTATTCGGAGTTACCGTTCTCCCCAGATGACAAGGCTCCTGACCTAGTTATCAATACCGTAACAAATATGGCGTGGAGCGATGGCAAGAAACTGGAATTAACTTATCTCGTGCCTGACAGAAGGACCTTGAGATTGCAGGAAGTTGCCATTGTTGTACTCGGGCCTCGGTCATTGTCAGTAAAGAGGAAGTCCCTATCGTCGGCGGCGTTCGACGCGATGTCGCAATGGTCTCAACGCAGGGTAACCCTGAGCTATTTCTCACTTCAGCGAGTGGGGTCAATCTTTCATCCCTTGGCAGTTGACAGGATATGTCCTTTCTTGCTCGTAGGGACGCGGTTGATTCGGATTTCCAGGTGGGTGGTAGGAGTTAGCAAAGGTCAGTCTACGTGATGCTAAGGTGACTTAGCTCTTTTGAAGGACTACATAATGACATCACTCCGGAACGGATACGGCGAGCATGACTGGAAATTGATTCTGTATTCAGTGTCCTTGGATAACATTGAGGCAGAAGGATAATACTGTCCGGGACCGATCACTGTCTCTTGTCAATCAAACAACGTTCATACCAATCCCACGCTGTACCGGTTTGGCGCTGGTGTTCATCGAGTTCCTGGTAATTTTGGCTCCCGCAACCTTCATATGATTTTCATCGGTACGCAAAGTGCTTTCAAACCCTATCTAACATGTATATTTAGGTCGTGGGAGGAAGAGAAAAAAAGTACACTATCCTTCCAAGACTTTATGATGACTCTCGTTCTGGTTCTGGGCTGGTGGGAGTGAAAGGCCCTTCTTCCATTTACGTGAGTCAGGTGTGTTCCTCCCTTCCTGTAACGATGTATAATACGGTAAGCGCTGTATGTCCTTTGTACAACGGAATATCGCGCCAGTTACGGAATTTTAGCGTCGCGCCGAGTTCCACGATCGACCTCGATCTTAAGAAAAGGCCGAGGCTGTTCCCTTCGATTATCCCTTCCTTCCCTCGGTGTATAGGAAGACCTATTCATTGACACTTAACCAGGCACCGGAAATATGAAGCAAGCGGGAAATCTACGATTCTCCCTCGCCCTATTCTTAGCGTCCAACTATCCGAGGCGAGCGTGAAAATCCCCTAGGTTATCCCCTCATTTTCGAAATTCGTGAGATTCAGCGCGCTCTACCTGTCTTATGGGTTAAATTTCAGTTGAATTTGTTTCCCGACTTCTCTAGCAGCACTTGTAGGGGCCATTCGCAGTGAGCTGACCCACGGCGTTCTGGGTGAGAGGATTTATGGGGTAATCGTCGCTTCACGTGGCACGTTTCGAACTCCGCGAACAACTCGTCACCACCATGTCCTCAGCCGAACTGGCAGAGAAAAACCGTGTATCGGTCCTGGTGCGTGCCCTTTTTCTCATACAACTCGACGAGCAGGTTTCTTCCCAATCAATAGAAATACCGCCGATCCAGTCAGATCTAGAAGAGTTCGGCGTTGTTTTATGGATTTGGTCGAGTGGGGTCAAGAGGGATCATAACGTCGATGGTTGCATGATCGCGTAACAGTATACGGGTTAACCAGACCATACACCGCATCGAGGTACTTACGACCTTGTCTTTCAGAACGTTGCCGACAACTGTCGGTAAGGAGAGAGTGATGAAATCGAGCGCAGAGGAAGGTCATCAATGGCTTCGTCACCGTTGGGATCGTCGAGAACAAGATTGTCAAGAGATGCTATGGCGAAGTCCTCTAATATTCAATATCGTCCTGGTACTTGATTGAATATATTAATGCTCGCCGGGCGCATTAGCTAAGTGCTTATCCTCTCAATGCCTTGACGATATAGATTATTGACGTTGAGGTGCGTTGGCTGGCAGGACGCCAGGATGCTACTTGCCTGGATTCGACGCTCGCTATCGATACATGCACTTTATAGCAAAGGATACGACGTAATACCAACATGACAACACATCCAATGTAGCTGATGGAGTTCACCCCATTTGCCAGCTCATGCTAACCTTGGCTCCAACGTAATCGACGTCGTCACCTTTCATTCCGCCAAAGCCTCTTATTTACCGCAAATCCGCAGCAATCAGTCAGTGTGAGTTGGTCTTTGCTCAGGTGACCTACTGTACTCAAGTCGACCGGATAGCGTGCTTACAAAGGGGAGATAAACTCGCCTTTCGAGGCATGGTGAAACGGCAGGCTAGATCACACGTTTTCGACCTGGTCACCTCAGTCCGGGGCAAGGGAAAGATCTGAAGCACAATCAGAATGGAGTATAACCATGTGCTCCGGTGGTCAAGCGTCATCAAAGCTTAGGAAAACTTTCTCGTCCGGCAAAGCCTAAGTGGGAGTTAAATGGGTGGGAAATGTAAAAGAATTCATCTTGTGTTTGAGGGATCCGACGTTCCAATCAGGAGGTGGACTACTTTGGTGAATATTGGCATCAGAGTGAGTCGAAACATTTGCCATTCAAGGTGAGTATTTTGAACTCTTCCTTGGCATCAACACCAGTGACGACACGTTAAGTCTACTGAGGACTGATCCTCGGAATATAGACATGGTCAAGCTCTTATATGACAATTCGTTGACGTACGGAACTGATTTCATCACCTTGTAGGTCGGCGAGCGAGGCGCCAGAGTGTCAATTTTGGGACCGGGTGGTTTACCCGTTCCGAGCGTTCCGAATCCACTGCGTATGGGTGCTATTCTTGGTGTCACGCCTTCAGGTGCGAACGTGAGTAACGGGCACCACGGCTAGAGCCCGGAGTCGATCTCGGTACGCTGCTTTCCATTTCACAACCGCCGCAGATCGAGAAAGATTTCTGATGCTTTCGTTCTGATTAGGTTGGGGAGCTGGGGTAAACGTACGCGGTTCGAGGTGCCCTCCCCTCGGTAGTGAAAGAATGTAGATCATGGATTTCATAGCATCGAACCAGGTGGTGCGCAAAGTTGTGGGGTCTCGATTTCAATTCCTTCGTTGAAAGATCAAACTTCGAGAGATGAAGATTGAGAAGGCGGTCACTTGGAGACGGGCAAGATATGCGAGGATGAGGTGAGGGGTGATAAGGCTGACTATGGTTGGAATGAACTCGGTGGGGCGGCGTCATCGTAGGTACGAGCAACTCATAACTTTTGTTGTCCTCTCGACTTTGAGGTTTCCCGTCAGATACGGTCAGATCCTCAGAACCTAACCACTATCTAAAGGTAATCACGTTTCGTCGGCGACAAGGCCAGGTTCAACGGTAACGACGATATTATCCGTTCCGTTTGTTGTTAACCTTGTCGTACCCGTTTATAACTGTGAGTCTCCCGAGATCTTTGGCCACAGTTTTGTCTGTTCAGATGTTCAACGGGGTAAAAGATAAGTCTAACTGCCCCTCTGGACTCCTTGAAAGTCTCCACCTCATCCTTGTCAAGTCCCTATCTCATCCTTGTCCGGTCAACCACATTCCTCCGTTCCAATTCAATCTTTCTTATCAATCAAGATACATACCATTATTTTCCCATAATACAACCTCGTACGATTCGATGGGATCGGAAAGAGGTGCCTGTAAACGAGTTTCATCGTCCAACGGGTGTTTTCATAAGTTTTCAGCGTGGTTTGCAAGTGTTGCGCGTCTCTGTGATTGAGTTTTGAACCGGTTGCTAACGCCCAGCCCTTCGGATACAGCAATGAACTTTACCCGTCGTCAAGACTCAACAGATAGCGCCTATCCGATAATTGAATTCATTGCCTACGTAGAGTAGTTTGCGAATTTTCGAACAGATGAGGAGAGGGGAGGAGTACGTGGAAGTGAATTCGAATCGACTTTCGGGTGTGAGGCCAGAGTTTGACAGCAGCACTCATTCTGATTGATTCGCGTAAGTGTATCTTCTCTGTTGTTAGATCGAAGCAGGGAGTTGAATCGCGTCATTGGCGTTAACTACGGTGGCGATGACCACGACCGAGGCGAGGCGTGGTTTACTCCGGACTTTCATCCTCGTCGACCGTTTTCAGTAAGCCACTAGTACTGATTCGACACTACAATGCTATGAGATCCTCGGGCGGGTTTATTCCGAGTATTGTATACGTATCTACGGTTGTTTGGTTGTAAAGTATCCTCAACGGCGTACATTAACGAGGAGCTGGACAATGGAAGATATGAGGGACGTGCATTGACTAGGACTAGAGATGGATGTCAAGCGATGGAAGATTTGGGGTTGGTCTTAAAATCGTAGCTACGCCGAATTGGTGACTTAACACCCAGAATTTAGAACCGGATTGTGTGATTTAAGAACTGGATAAGTCTGGATCTGAAGGTCTGGGGTGGTGTCCTATACAATTCACGTCTAAAATCATCGGTAATCGTAGAGGCTTGTTCGCATAGATGTGATGGTGAATATGATTGCTTTGCGACGTTGATTTGCAGCCGCAAGCTTCAATTCGATGTGACGATGAGCCGATGTGTCGTATGGTATTGTGGGGTAAGTAACATCTCGGAGTGAAGGATGAGTCCGAATGAGGTCATACGAACGTTAGCGGCTGCGAGAACCCATTGCGGACCACATGGCACAATGTGGGGATGGGTTCCTGTGGATAACCGAGGACTGATGCGTCCACAACTGATTTCGAGTAAATCGTACTCATGTTGACGCTCGATTTCAACTGCTGATGAGGATCGAAAGCATGACGAAGGTGAGATGAAATTGTGAAGAACTAGGAAGGGTCTTGGTGGTACGTTTATGCCCCGAAAGTTCGCGAGATGTTTGGTATTCGAATTAGGATGGACTTAGGCCAGGGGTGGCGTGATCGTGAGCTGGGATAGGGCGTATAGTATTCCTTGATTTACCAGGATGGGTGTATTCAGATGCTATCCCACCTATTGTCCGACGGTTTGAGAAGCCATCAGCGATTGTTCGAGGTCGTTGAATGGATTTGGAAAGCCCGAAATTGCCCAGGTTTACTGGAAAAGGGCGATGACCCTGGGTGTACTGTGCATTGGGCATATACGGATCCAGTTCGATGATTCGAAGACCAGGGTACGTACGAATTCGGAAGGAAGGGCTGGTAAGGTAAAGGCAACCTTAAGTTGAGCGGCATTCCCCTTTGAGAGAGTGCTAGTTTCGAGCTCATAGCAGTTTTATGGTTGCTTCGAATTGGAAATAGAGAGTTGAAGGTCGGTGAAAGTTCGGTGAGGGTTGATGGAATCAACGAATGTGCGTACTGGTCATGTTACAGTGCAGGGTAGAACGCAATACCGAGACCTGGAATTGTGGCGTCGAATTTGCGTCGAATCGATCCTGGAATGCGACATGAGTGTGATTCTGTCAATGATACTCAAGCTGCGATCACCGAGCTCGACTTGATAGACAAAAAGGTTTGTTCGTTTGTTCAACTGACTGCAGTTAGCATCACCGTTGTCCTCACTCCCGTGTTTCTTCGACGCAAATTTGCAAATTGAACGGTGAAAGTTCGGTTTGGTGTGGAATCAATTATCTATATCGTACCTGATGGGCCTGACCAGCACAGGCCGCTCATATCGTCAGGTGAAAGAGGCGTTGGGTAACTTAGAAGCTGAATCGAAGTTGAATGTGATTCCTACCACAATCACCGACGGGTCATATGCTCAGGGAACTTGTACGTACGTCATCCTTCGGGAAGTGAGGGTGATAAGATCTAAAAACCCGTTATCTACAACCAGTAGAGGATCGATGGAATTCGAAAGTAAACTCAGCCAAGGCCGCCTTGGAGAACATGGGGTGCCATACAGTTACCAGGTCTCCGAAGCGGGAAGATTATCCTTAAGAATAATAAGAATTATAGAAGAGGTGGAGATGCGGGGGAAAGAAGCTAAGAACGCCACAAAGAATTCGGGACCAAACACATGAATATTGGTGGGGGTTCGGATTGATGAATGACGGATTTAGGAAGTGAGAGGGAGGAAGCCATGCGCTGGCGTTGTTTTCCGCCAAGGTAAATGATCAAGGTCGATTATGTCAAAGACGCTTGTTTGTTTGTTGCGGAAGGAGGCTTCGAATTCGTCGATAGTTACGTTCTACCTCCAATGTTTTGTGACCATTGTAGAATGTAGTTTATCGTTTGCGATAATATCCGGTTAACGGATGTCCGAAAAGCGGAGTTGTAAGTTAGGTAGAGAGGCAATGGAACGGATCATTTTTACTGTACGAAAATTTGTCTGCTGTGGCCATCGGAACCGATGCCACTTACATTGGCAGTGCTCGACCCTCCATTCCCGTCGGGATTTTTAGCACTTGAATTGGGTCCGAGGGTGCAGGGTAATAACAGGACGATACGAAAATTTAACGAGTGGAGGTCTGGTTATGACGAAAGGTGGCGTTGGGGGAAGTTGTGGAGAGCCTCGACCCGAGACCGCACTCGCCTGAATCTCACCATTTCGAGGGTCCCCTGGAGTTCGTCCCTTTACTTCCTCGATTCCAAATTACACTGCTGCTGTAGCACTCAACGTTACACGAATGGGATCCAACCTAACGGCTCCGACGACTTCGATTTCGAATAACATACTGTAATAACAGATAGCTGTTCTTGATTCCGTTCGGATGTAAGGACCGGTAATGTCGTATACTAAAACGTTCTGAGTTTGAGTGGATTTTGAAATGGGTTTGCGGAATCGGAACATGGGTTGATGGCATGCTTGCTGGCTTACAAGGGTTGTGACGTTTGCGAAGTGTATCCAGAGGGTTCTTATTTGAGGGATTTGCTTACATGTACGGGAGGGTATAAGTTTAGAACAGAGGTATACGATTTACGATGGAGCAGGGCGTTAAGAATTTTCTTCGGCCGGTTGGACCGAGGGTGTTCGAATTCGATATTCTGGCTGGATTGGTCTTGCCCTTGGACGAGATGCGCTTTTTGGTGATGGTAATCCAGCGATGAGTAGAGTCAGTGCGATTCGATGCGAGAGAGAGAGATTGACGAGAGGGGGGACATGTGAATAATCTAAACCCCATTTGTCGAATAGACTAGATAACCGTGCATCGTGGGCCAAAGACGTGATGCAGGGTCGTTGATACTGAATGCGGTCGAGATTACCGGCGTCAACTCGACAACGAGAGGTCGTCAAGTGGCTGATACTCAACGCGAAGTGGAAATCTTATCATCACTGAGATCGTTGCGGTGGTTGGTTGTCATTGTCGTCGTTGGAGGGCTTGAAAGAGAACACGGTTGCAATGTATATTGCGGATCGTATTGTGTAGGCGTACAATAAGAAATTTTGAATTCGCAAAGGTCGGCGTCTATGAAACGGGGGAGGATGGATGGGGATGGGTGAATAATCGGGGAAATGGGGTGGCGGTGGGAAAGCTGCTGATGGGAATGGAAAAACATACGAAAACGGACGGAAGGAGAAGCGGACAGATCTCGGAACAGCGAGCTGGAGAGTGCCGGTGGGAAATAATAAATAAATAAAATAAATAAATAAAGGATAAGGGGGTTCTTTTATTGGGAGATTGATTGGTGGACCATCGCTTTCCCTCCGCCCTCTCTCGCATCCGCATCTCCCTCGCCGTAACAAGGATACCGCCTGGAGTGAGTTATAATCCGTTGCCCTCTCTTCTGTTGCTCACTTTTTCTCTTTCCTTCTTTCCTTTACGCCCTAATAGAATCTCGCGACCCTTGTCGGCCCTCTCCTCCTCCGCACCATCCTCCGTTGAGATCCACGCTTGAGCTACGGCTCGCGAACTCTCCAACATCCACCCAAAGTCGCTCTTCCTTCCCCGTTATCAATCCTCTCGTTGTTGGGCGTCCGCTCGAGTAATCGCGTAACCCATCAGCAACATCTTGTTCACTCCACAACTCGATATCATACCCTCCATGGCCATGACGCTCCCCATTGTTCTTCCCTCTACCCCCACCTCTGCCAACTCCCCCGTGGCTGATGGTGTTGATCGTCCACGAACACCCGTCTCCCCACATGTCCAGGCCCTTACCGAATCGCAGCAACAACCTCAACAAGCTACTCCCGGCACCCAATCTCAGCCGACAGCAGCTAGTGCGGCTAACAATGCCCAGGCCAAACGCAAGCCTAGCCGGCGTGCCAACACTGCCGAACGCCGTGCTACTCATAACGCAGTCGAGCGTCAACGTAGAGAGACGTTGAATGGACGGTTCTTGGTACGTCTTGCAGGATAATCGCTTTCCTGTTTGCCGGGTCTTCTAACGTTCCCACGTCCTTCAACCAATAGGATCTTGCCGCCCTCCTTCCGAATCTGTCGCAGATCCGCCGACCCTCCAAGTCGTCGATTGTCAACTCTTCCATTGCCCACATCCACGCCTCTCGCCGTCACCGTATTCTCGCCGCCCGGGAGCTCCGCCTTGTCAAACTCGAGGCCGATGCTCTGCGTCGTGAACTCAATGAATGGCGTGATCGGGCCGGCATCCCCAGAATCGACGAACCTATTCGCGGCGATGGGTTCTCCATGGTTCTCTCTGGCGAACTTGAAGTCCTCACCGCCATTCCTGGCGAAGAGGAGGAAGACGAAGGCATGCAATACAATCAATACGGTGGTGACGACGACGACGAATACATTGGTCCCGCTCCCCAGATGATGCAACCTCACATGCATGAGGAGATGGAGGACCACCGTATGGCGATGCTCAAGAACGCCGCCGCCGTTGCCGCCAACGCCAACCCGTTCGCCCATAGCCTGCCCCCTCCTATCGTTCCCACCTCCGCCACCGGTCCTGCTCATCAAGGAAATGGAATTCACCTGTCTCACGTTATGCCCCGATCTAACCCTCCTGGAATCATGCACAGCCCCTCTTTCGACAACTCTGCTGCCATGGCTGGTCTCTACGACCACTCTGGTGCCCAATTCTCTCACTATATGCCTCCTGGTCCTCCTCAGAACCACCACGCTGGCGTCGATCCCGAGAAGCTAGCGGCGTGGAACATGTATAACCAGCAGCACCAACAACAACAGCAGATGCTCCAGGCTCAACGGTCGCTTTTCACACCTCCCGCTACGTCTCACGGTTTACCCAACTCTTCCAACTCCGCGTCCAACGGAAACGGGGGTAATGGCTCGGGTTCTCCACCTGGTACTGCTGGTGGTAATCCCTCTTCCGCAAATGGAGCCTCGACGAACCCTTTCGCCGATCCCGCCTTTTTCGTCAACCTTCAAAGGCACCAGATGCTCCAACAAAATGGGAACAATACGAATGGTTCAAATAATGGTTATGGTTCGTCGGATCGGGATGATGCATCGTCTGTTGGATCTATTTCGATTCCACGTGCAGGTGGTAACGGTGGGAATGATATGGTTGGACAGAGGACGAGGAGTGATAGTGTGATGAGTGCGGGTAGTGGTGGGAGTGGGTATGGCGGTAGTCCACCACACCATGGTGTTCATGGTGGTGCATCACCTGTCGGTGGTTACGAGTTGGGACATGGTGCAAACGGTGCTGGCGGTCGATGGGGTGTACGAGACGTTGTTGAGTTGGGTGCGGCTGTTCATCATGGTCATCATGGGATGGGCGCTGTCCAGGGGATTTTACCGTCTCCGATCAGCGCTGGAGGTCATGGAGGTGGTGGAGGGGGATTTGCGATGATGATGTAGAGCGTTTTAGTTTCGACGAAGAACGTTTTGCGTCTATGTTGCTCCCCTGAAACTACTTGCCTTCGATATCCTATGTTAAACCCCATGTATGATACTATGTCGCTCTCTCTCTACGTCTTGTAATTGTCTATGCCCCACCCTCGTTTTTTCCTTATCGTTGTTGTATCATCAAACAGGATACCAATCGCCAGCCCGATACCAATCTACCCTCGACGTCGATTATGACATTCACCACGACTTCATCGACGCCGCCGCCACTACTCGCCATACTCGCGTTTCCTTTCACTCTCCACCCTTTCACTTCATTTCCTGTTCTCTTCATACGGACTTGCCGGATAATCGCTACCTCTTCGTCACGTTAATCTTCTCCTTCACCTCGTCTCTGTTTTTTTTGGAGGTTTTTTCTTTCTCTTTTAGGGTCTCGAGTGCGTCTCCGTCTGCAAACCGAATCAAAATGTATCCTACGCCTCATTTGTCGTCCTCTCATCGTCGTCGTCTCCGTCAATGCAAACTTCGTCTACGTCTACCCACAGTCATCGTCATCGTCTCATCGTCATCCCCGTACCCAATCACAACGTGTGCGATTTCGTTGAGACCAATCCCAACCTTCACTTCATTCCCACTGTTCGAAGCTGGACCTAGACTGTCGGCGTAGGCGATTGACGTTGATAGACGTGTGCGGAAGGTACGCGTAATCCGTGGGATGTCGATTGGGAACGTCTACCCCTCGTCGTCCTCGTTCTTCTCGAGATCGACAGAGTGTGGGGTCATCCCGTCGGTTCGTTCCCCTCTCCCTCTACGCGTCAATCGACAACATTTATCCGCCCCTGCCTTCGTCTTCGAGGACTTCGACTTCGACAAATGGGATTTACTTTTGATTTCACAAACGTACGTTCTTGCACCGCCTCGTCTTCTCCCTTGAAGAATTCTTTTGGGTACTTCTCCTTTTCTTTTGATCGTCAACTGAATACACTCGCTATACTCCGAACTTCCCTCTCCACATTCAACTTCTTTTTGGCGTTATCTATCTGGCTTTTTGTCCCTCCCCCTCCACGTTGACTTCTTCACTGCAACACACCGACTCGTTTCAATTCTTGTTATACCCTTCTCGTATACGCATCCACAGTTCGAATTTTGAATTTTATCTCCGTCTTTTCATACGTTTTTGTTGTTCTATTAGCTTCAACCCCATCCTGTGGATGTGTCTCTTATACCAACTTCTCGTCGGTGTGTCTTTCGCCATTTTATTTGTTTTACTCGAACTCGACTTTGGGTACACTCTCCTCCTCCCCTCTTACCTACGATGCCACGTGCATTACCACTTATACTCGCTTACACACCCTTTATATCCGTTCGAGGGCTCGGAAACTCTATTGTTACTGGTTACTTGGCTTCCTCTCTTAGTCACTCTCGTTTTTTCTCTGGTCTATCTGTTTTCTGTCTGTCTTTTCCCTCTTATCTTGCGGCTACGACCTCTATTACGCTTTCACTCCGTGCGAGTTGGCGAGTATCCCCCCTCTCTCTACTGTAGCTACTATTATATACGAATCTACCTACGTCATACAACACCGATTGGTAAAGTAGCTACTAACTACCTACTATTTACCTCCCCTTGCGGATTTGGTATCTCGATATCCTCCTCAAAACAATTTCTTTCTTTTGGGATACAACGCGTTGAAGGAATAAATGAAAGTGATCAATAGGAAGTACGAAGATGTTGTTATACCACCTGTAATAAAAATATACATTATTTCGCTGTATGGATTGTTGGAACTTGTCGGTCATGCTAAGAGTGACAAATGGCTGCAGTGAGCGTTGTTGACGAGCTTGAAGGTGTCAACTTGGACGTCGATGAATGCGTCGGGGTTCGCCGAAGGTGATTCCGCGTTCCGCCGGCGGCATTCCGATGAGCATTTCGTTTGGCAAAGTCCACCTCTGTTTCATCATGTCCAAATCTCGACTCGTTCTTTTATGCCTTGTCGCTTCCGCGTTCAATAGCTTCAAAATTCTCTCATCTCGAAGCTAGTAAGTTCGCATTGTACCATTTGTCCAAATGTTCCTTTGCTAAGTCTTGCACTTGACAGATGTTGTGGACAGTGCATGTCGCTTGACTGCCTTTGTCCGTTTGACGTGTTGGGCGCTCTTGGGAAGGAGTGCTGATCATCAAATTTACAGTGGTTGGCAGCTTTATCGAGGTGAGAACCCTACCCTACTTGACTTGACGTTTTTGGCGTTTGACGCCTTTCGGTTAGGCTCTAGGGTCGGGGCGTCGACTCTCCGTTTCTCATTGCTTATGTCGACCTCCTTGGTTGATGGAGTATTACCCTGTGGTCAACGAAAAGTTTGAAGGGGTTTTTCGATCCTGGTTGTAGGATGTACGTACGCAGATAAGTTTTGTTGGTCTGTCCGATGTCTTCGCGATTTTGAGCGCTCACAGCTTTACAGCACCGGCACGGGAATCAACTTTCTTGTTCGGGTTCAAGACAATATCATATGAACATTAATATTAATGACCGCGAAGCGTGAAGATTGAAGATGTGGCGTTGAAGTTTCCTCGTACTCGTGATGTCTAGCCGGGTTGTCGTCCGTGGTTGGTTTTTTTTTGGGTAAATGGCCTTGCGCCGTGGACTTGGATGGTTTAATTGACTCGGAATCGGCAGATGGATATGTTTCATGTACATTAACCGTGGGATCGACGGAGGTTCGGAGGGAAAATATTGTCCTTGTTTCGTTCCGAAGTCAGGTACGGCGTTTATGCCTCTTTCTCGATCTTTCGAGTGGGTCAAGAAGGCTTACAATAAGCGTTATCTAGACTTTGTCGATCCTCGGTGGTCGGAAGGTGGGAACAATGAAACGCTGGAGAACCGTTGTATCAATATGTGTCAACGACAGGGTGAACGACGTTGGTGAGGATCATACAACTGCTCTCATGTTTCAACTGACAGTCCCCTGTAGTACAGATAGCACTTGTGTTGTACGACCGCAACAATTTGTTTTCGAAATCATTATATCAAAATATGTGGTTCTACCTTGGTCGGAGGCGCTGATCGTCCTTTGGCTGCTTCTGGGATCGATGGGACTTTGCAAAGTTACGCTATAACGAAACCGTCAAGTGCTGTGATGGTACCTATGTGTAGAACAACGTTGATGGGTGCGGGATTTTGATTGGGTTCATCTGTATTTTCGGCTGACGGTCTCATGTAGGGAATAGCAGCTCGTACGACTCACAATCATCACATACAGCCCAGAATTCCAATATGTCTCTAGTTGCTAGTTCGCGATCTTCAACGGTATCTATAGTGGGACATCATCCATTGATGCTGTGTTGGCCTGACGGCTCCGGTAGCCTCTGTTCGTTCTCGACAGCCCGACGCTATTCATAACCACTTTCCCTCAAACACTGATCGATCAACAGGATAAGTCCCTTATCCCATGGCCCCAGGTCCAAACGTGCCATAACCACTTCGTCATCGTTCTCGTTAACAGCGTCTTAATTCCCGAAAGTTCTTGGCGTCGATGGAGGACGGGCGGTGATGCGTATTGGGCGCATTAATCCCTCGTCAGTAGCTAACCACTAACGGCCCCAGTATTCGCCGGAGGCATTTCTATTTTTTCTTTCACGATTTGATTCCATTCTTCTGAAGGTGAGTACGTTAACTCTTGGCGCCCGAGCTCTTATCCGTTCAATCACCTCGCTGACTAGGCTGGTCCAGGTCCTCTCCTCAACGGTGGAGTGGTGGTCACGGGACCACACTCCAGGCGGAGTTCATTCGGAGTCTTATCGATAGATCATATCGTATATCTACTCGATCGTAGCTATTCTGTATGCTTTGGGTCCTTTACACGACGATGGTTCACTAGTTCATACCCGGAGTAGTCATTCGTGACTACTCCAACGGAGTAACTGTCCGTCCAGTGGCGAGTGTAACGGTACAAATCATCTGTCGAAGTCATGTCAGTCAAGTCAATTCCAAAGATCGAGGAAGGGAATAGCCTTGACATGTTGAGGGCGTGCAAGGGATACCACTACAAAACGAGAAGTATATCCAGAATATCGGCCGCCATTCAGCGGTATGTTGGTTTTTAAATCATTCGTTGCGAAGTTGGTGCCGCTAGTTTTAACCTTCGACAGACAGTATCTGAGACGCATCTGCCAAGAGCTTCTAACGTTCACAACCTCCCTCAATTTAGGGGATACGTACAGCTTGTATCGTTAATCTTAGGACGAGTCGAGGATCAAGCGGGTCAATCTCCGGTCATTGACTGAGGCATTTGTGAACTAGGTACTATCTTATCTCTCCTCTATCGCAACCGAATTGACACAACCATCATTCCAGTCTGCTAACGTGGGGTTATCCCTATGTTATACGTCTGTTAACCTGATGATACGGTTAGATCTTGTCACCACCCGGACCGTTCATCCAGAATACGGCTTGCCTGACCTATATATGGGCGTTTTTTTCCAGCAGACGAGAATAGACACTCCGACTCGGGCCGTATGGCGCTGACCCATAGCCCACAAAACGACGTCAATCAATTGACAATGTTTGTGGAGTTTGCGGAGACGAGAGGAGAGATGATAGAGTTGGGATGGTCATCGGTGGTCGGCCCAGTTCGAAGAGGTGATTGACCTTTTATTGGAATTCTGCTTGGCGTTAGTCTGATCGAATGAGTATAGCGTGCTAGCTACTCTATTCATCGGGGGTAAGAGTTGGTTGTTACATATAATAGGTTATCCAGTCTCTCGAAGGTAATCAATCCTGTCATGTTACAACAACTACCTGCCTAGTGTCCTAGGTGAAGAATTGTCCTATGACCCAAGAGCGGGGCTATGCTCTCCTCAAGTTCTTTTCCTATGGATAGGAAGGTGAGAAGTCCCGAGAACGATCTCACGATCGTCAGCTTGCAAAATGAACTCAGCCCGAAGGCTGTGCGTGGGATGGACACTTCTGTGCTGTCGACGGCACTTCCTCGACAAGGAAGATGTCTTGGTAGTGATTGGCACGAAGAAAAGACAACAGATAGATTCGGTTTCATTGAAAATCCAGAGAATATCAACTACAACGTACGCGGGGGTCGCTGAGTAGAGGTTATCGCACCCCGAAAGCCAGGTCAATCTAATTCTGAGTAGACCATGGATTTAAATGAACCCACGGAATATGAAAGGGAAAATTCGCATTGGAAATTAGCCGGAAATACGACAAGAAGGTGGAGTGAGCTTGAGAATGAGAATCACAAAGTTTGTCGCGGAGATCCGTATGTTCTGAAGATATAGGGAGGGAACTTCAATGTCGAAGAGAAGTACTGGGTCTGAGAAGATAGTGAGAAAGGAACATTTCTTACCTGTTCGGCGCCCTTGGTTTCGATGTTACACGATCAAAAACAATGAGAACCGGCGGTATCGACGGTGTCGCTAATAAATTGAAGTCGTGAAGAAGGGGGTGTCCCGCAATCTAAAGTAAAGCGGTTTGATGAAGGGCATTGTCGAACCACTTCAGTAGTTGCCCATGGAGGGAACGGTGATGCCACGTTCCTATCGGACTGTAACCTCCAGTCCTCCCACCCTTCACCGACGCAGAGAAATGGATTTTCCATGGCAATTTCTTGTCATGAGAGAAAATATTCATTGCGTGAGATCTGTCCGCGTTCATGATTGAGCTTGAGATCTTGAGAGTCGACTGCAGAAATATTCTTGACTCGAGAGTCCAATCCGTTGTGTTCATAGACGTGAGAAGGACGTGCAGTTAGTGGAAAAGGGACGATCTGTCCTGCTTTCCATCTTGGCGTCGGTCCCGTTGCTATATTAAAGGGAGATCGTTATGAAAGGAAATGAAAACCCACCTCCCGATTGAACGGAACGTCGCATTAGCAAGGATAACCTATCTTTGGATGGTGAATGATAATTTAAGAGGAACCTTCGAGGGGGAATCAGTCTTGTCGACTAACGCATGAGAAGTACTTCACTCCTACCTCAATTCCAAAATATCGTTCTCTATCTATATGCACGATCCGCGGAGGATACCCTGATAGGTCAGGCTGGATAATATCCCGAAGATCAGGTTATTCTGACCAGGCGTCCACCACGATTTGTGGCGTACCTTCGCGGTCATTGGTTACGTTTAGCTCCTCGTTAATCGATAATCTTCCACCTTGTTTGGTCACTTGGTAACGTGCATTGGCGGGATAACTTACCAAGTTTCTCAAAGATAGGCTGCGTTCGTTGTGATTTCGAATTCGCCTTCATGACCTACCCCCAACGACGCCAGATCAGAACTTCCAAGGTCTTAGTCCGAAGATAGTCGGCGATTTTATACCTTAAGAGGAGGTGGGATCAGGAGAAACCTTATCGGAGGTAGTCCGAGAGAATGTAACTACCGAGAAGTAAAGAAAACAAGTCTGTTGCATATGATTCTCGTCCTTACGGAACCAGCCACCGAGTATCCTGCGATTGGGGACAATCCCAAGGACCCATCTCGTACGAAAGCGCTAGCGTAAAGGTAATAATGGTCATATTTGATTAATCTACAATACGAGAGACCGGTCCAAGTTCTTTCTTCCATGTCCCATCTGGTTGGAGAATATGATACTCTCGCTCACCATTCAACGGGCGAACGTACTGTACATCTCAAATTCAGGAGGTATATCACTCCAAGAATGGTATACTATGTTGAAGACCTTGAGATTTATCTTTAAGGTACGACTGGAGCGCTGTCGTTGAACTATCAATCGGCCCCCGGGCCTTGAAACCGATGTTCAGATGTGTGAGACCCTGTGCAGGCATATGCATATACTGGTGCTGGCCGAATCCGGAGAGTGAGATAATCCACCACTTGAGGTAGGGAATGATATTGCATTCATAAATGAATTGTAATCCCCGTAGGGATGGTATGAACTCCTGAGCAGTCAAGACAGAGGAAAACATCTCGAGGAGCCGAGTGTTTGAACCGAGTCTACCCAGACTGATGTGTTTGAGACACGTCGTCGTAGTCAAGACTCGCTTGAGTTGTGCTGCCGAAAGGTTCGTCAGATTCAATGTCAGCCAGCGGATTTTGGGGATAAAATTGAGTGAGGTCAACCAAAGGATTGGCCCCTCACTGCGTTACCCAACACGGGAAATCGACCTCGAAAGAGTTCAATTGAGGGAAGGAAAATGTACGAAGGTCGGTTGGATCCTCCTGAAATGTGAAATGATTGAGCAGGCAGAAGGATTTAAGATGGTGGTGGGTGGTGATAATTCGAGAGGCCCCTTCACCCACATTCAAGGGGGATAGGCTAGCATAACGATATACACTGGCGCTTATGCAGATGAGGAGGGATTGGAGTACCCAACAGTGAGTCAGGATATGCTCAAGCATACTGTTGTGGACTGCCGAAGTGACAGAAAGCTCGGTAAGTTGTGATGGTACCGGGTTCTTTTCCCAAGAATACGGGATTGCCCCGAGATAAAGGTGTTTAAGTCCTGAGGCAGATTGTGGGAGCTCGAGGCGGGGGTGACTGCCTCGAAGCACGAGTTCATCCAACTCAGAGCAATCGAACTGCTTGAATTGAGTCCAAGGCTTCCTTTCGCCCGTGCTGATAAAATCAATATCTAAGAGACGAGGTTTTGAAGGTGAGGTTTTAAGAAATTCCAGGAAGGCATCTACGGCTTTGGGGCGAGCCGAGAAATCGATTGGAAAGGTGAGACGGTAAGAAGGGTATCGTTGGATCCATGCCTTGGCAAGAGAAAAGGAGGAGTGGGTATATTTGTGGATGATATTTCCCTCCCATAACCTGGGCGTCGATAGTGCAATAATCCGCCAGCGGTGACATGTGACACACTGATGCCAGCTGGAGTGGTGCACAGTTCGATGAGTATCTGTTCGAGTCCATTGGGTCGAGGGACGCTACGAAGATTTCTTCCAAGACGTCTTGTGGGAGCATTTTTGAAGTGTTCTGCAAGAGAAGATACTCTCCCAAATTCACATGGTCTTGTCGTTGCGCGAGGTGATGACTTGTATCGCTCAGTTCGCGACACAATTCGCCGATAGCAGATGTAATACTGGCTAGCTTCGAACTGAGTGCATGAACGTCATCTTTGCACTCTTGGATAAAAGCCTGGATGACGGTGCACGAAGGAAAATCAGAACCGACACAATCGGTAGAGTATACAACGAATCACCTCAAATACCGTACTGAAACAATCCTTTCCTTCGTCCCAGGACCTCTGTTGCAACTGGGCTTCGTCAATGGATGGCCGACATTGGTTGTGATAGAAAACTTCCGAGTCGTTTTGTAAGTCGTGAGTCGATTATAGCGTCCACCGTTCGCATTACATACCACAAAGTAATGGGTCGAACCTAAGGTCCTCGTTATTGGAGAATATCTTCATGGTTGGGCGCGCTTTGTCGAGCAGGATGGTACGATGCGAAAGCTGTTAAAAAGCTGTTGACTGAACTACTTTTGGTTGAGTCAATCGGAGGCCACGTGCCCGGAAGTCTATTCACGTCATTCTCGGTGATACATACGAGAGGACCTAAGGAAGGCCCCAGGCAGACTGGAATGGGTGCGCGGTTGAGAAGAGTGGATGTCAGTAGGGAACCCCACATGATTTCCCACGGTTCATCTTCCTGGAAAACATCCCTCTCTCCCACCTCATTATACGGCAAAAAAATCGACTCAAACCCCATCGGAAAATGGGAAATCCAAGAATTTTAGTGACCTTGAGGTTTATCCTTCTACAATCCCCCAGGCCCAAGCGGAATTGATCATAACTGGTGTCAACGACATCGAGTCCAATAATCCGATCTCGCCCTGTCCTCGCGACTTCGCTTCAAATGACCACTATCCTTCTTCCTGGTCAATGCTTCTTGCCCGAACTCAAGCGTATCCTACTTGTATACCCCTTCGGGTATGACAAACTAGATCTCAAAAATACCTATAATTCCTATGAGTACAGTATCATACATATCGTGCGCAAAAGACAATTACAATGAACAACGAAAGCACTCGAGGTACAGTAGCCAACGCTAGCCAACAACAGCGAGCAACCGTATAACAACGAAACATAAATATCCAACGAAGCTGATTTATAAAAGTCCATCGGCGTCCATCCCCATCCTCAACTCACTGACCCACCACCCTCGACTACATCTCCATCTCCACCAATATCACCTCCCCCATCGAGGCCTCTCAACCCCGCTTTCCGGATCCGTCTAGATCTAGTCCTAGCCATAACAAATACCGCCGAATCCGAACCTCCAGCAACGCCAACCTCCTCCTCATTAGGCCATACTAGGATCGGCACTACCTTCACCAAAAACGACTCTCTTCCCCTTCTTCCCTTTCTTCAAATTCGCCTTAGGCCTGGCTTTCCCTTTCCCCCTCCCCTTCTTCGTCACACTCGTCCCCTCCCCTTCTTCGTCACACTCGTCCCCTCCCCTTCTTCGTCACACTCGTCCCCACCCCCTCTCCCTCCCCATCTCGATCCTTGTCCTCACTCCTCCCTCCTCCAACTTAGGGTTAGGGTTTCCTCCCCTTCTTCTTCTGTCACTCACCCGCTTTCCCAAGTTCAACCACATCCATCACATCCTGCATTAACCCCTTCATCCCCATTCTCACTAACACTGTTCCCCTGTTTCTCCTCCTCCTCCAATTCAGTATTCTCCAACAACGCGGTGATGACTCGGAGATGTCGTTCCTCCGCCTCCTCCTCCTCTTCCGTCACGGCAGCAACACCACCTCCTTCCTCCTCCAATTCGGATACGGCAGTAAGAACCCGGTCCCCCAACGACGACGACAACAACGACAACGACAGCGACAACAACAACAACAACAACAACAACAACAACGACAGCGACAACCACCTATTCAACCCCTCAATTTCCCTCCGCCACACCTTCGTTGGTTCTTCAAAACTAGTAGGCATTTCGAGTTTCGAGTATCAGAGGGATATCTTGAACCCGACCGATGCCCGTGGGTCAGTGAGGATTTGAAGGAATCTTGTCATAAGTTCGATGTGGCCGCGATGAGGGAGGGAGGGAGGGAGGGAGGTGAGTGGGATATGGGGGGTGAGTGGGTGGTTGGGATATGGGGGGTAGAGAAGGGGGGGAATGAGGTACGAATAGATAGAGGGATACGAATAGATAGAATAGATAAAAAGAACGCAGCAAAGTGGAGCAGACACAACGTACATCCCAACAACATTCTCATGTCTATCCTTCTTAAAACCAAACATACGAATTCTTCGAATCATTCAAATCCATCCCACATAAATCTTAACCGATACATACCGTAGTCCCTCGAATTGCTTCACTAGTACTACACCGCAAGAGTGGTCAGACCTCAGTTTGGTCCTTGGCGGGAGGCCTGGGAACATGTTAGCAGATGGGGTCCAGGCAACGTTGGTCTGAGCTA